>LKTO01000222.1:0-77314 GCA_001399465.1 Hymenoscyphus scutula
TAAACTATTATAATTAGTATAGCTATAGTATATAGATATCTTAATAAGCTAGTACTAGCTAATATCTTCTAGAGAGCTATCTAGATCTATATATAAAACTCTTCTTTTATAAGATAGTATTATAGACTTTTTAAGTTTAAATAAACCTATAATAATTTAAAGATACTAATTCTTCTAGTTATAGAAAGAGATATTAGATATCTTTAAATAAGAGAAGTAGAAAGCTATCTTATAAGAATTAATAAGAACGACTAGAAGAAGCTAGTACTAAATTACTTACGATTCTCTATATTATACTAGCTATAATATACTTTCTAAAGTAGTTAATTAATTAAATTAATTAATAAACTCTATTATATTATTATACTTATTAAATAACTAAGAAATAAATATTTCTTTCTCTACTATATCTCTAAAAGAAACTCTTACTATTTTAGCTTTTAAAGAAGTAGTCTTAGAACGCTTATATAGATATAATATATCTAATTTTCTATTATATACTATTAATATTTCTAGAACGAAAGTATTATCTTTCTATCTAATTTAGTTAACTAAATTAGACCTAGTTAGAAGGTAGACTTTTTCTCTCTATAGTATTATATTCTTCTTATTCGACTACTTTATTTTAATAATTATAGAGAGTACTCTAGACTTTATATAATAGATACTAGTTATACTAAATCCGCGCGAGTATAGAAGCTTAAAAAACTATATTAAGAAGAAGAGATTATCTATAAATATATAGTATAACTCTAATAGTATATTAGAAAGACTTTTGTAGAGTTTAAGTACTACTATCTATATTTTATTATCTTCTTTTCTCTTCTTTTTAGTTCTACTAAGTTCTCTTAGTATATATATATTAATAGATCTATTCTTCTCTCTAGATATATACTAATTCTAGAAGTATAAAAAGCTAATCTCTATAATTATCTAGATCTTAAATTCTATAGATATAGACTTATTTAGAATAGTTATAGCCTCTTTTACTCTACTCTTAAATTAGTCTATTACTTTATCTACTAATAGCTAAGAATCTAGTATTTAAATTTAATAATTTATTATAAGAATATATATATTTAATAGCTTAACCTTTTACTTTAAATAGTTAGTATATTTTCTTATAAAATTTAGAGAGAAACTAATCTTCTTATATAGATCTAATATACTATTAGAGTATATATAAAACTATATATATAGCTCTAGAAATCTATCTTTTACTATATAGTTTTTAATAGAAAAGTTTAATATAAGACTCTCTTTCTTTTTCTAGTAGTCTATAAGCTTATAGATATATATTATTATATAAACTTTAATTCTAAGATAACGTATTTCCCGGTCGAGCTAATTACTCGGTCGAGCTAATTACTAGAATACTAAAACGCGACACTTAACTTTAAATTAAAATACTACTACTTAATTAATTCTAACCCTCTAATAAAGAGGCTTATATTCTTTTAGCTATTTAAGCCTTTAATTTAGGTTAATTTAAGAGTATATAAGCTTACGCTAAAGCCTACAACGTATCTTATATAACTCTCTATAACCGAATATATAGAATTCCTTCGCGACGTAATACTTCTTCTAATACTTAAAGACTTACCTCTAAAGAAGAGCTAACTATTATATAATATATTCTCGACCTAGATTCGCGCGGATTCTCACTCTAGCTAGTAGCTGTTCGAGAAATAGTAGACCTTCTTCTCTCTAAACGCGACGCGCCTCCTATAGACAAGAATTAGACTTCTACCTTTATTAAACGCTATATAGAGATTAAAACAAAATTCAGCCGCAAGTACGATTATAAAAGAGCTTAGTACGAAGATTCTATAATTCTTAGAGACTAGTTTAGGCTTATATAAAATATAATTACTAAATATAGAATCGCGAAGAAGGATATATATAACTTCGACGAAGATAAGCTAATCTAGACTCTAAAGACGCTATAGAACGTAATAGAGCTTAAATTTTAGACGATATATCTTAAAAACTATATTATATAACACTAAAATAGCTCTTCTATATTAATTAACAAGGCATTTAATCGGTTTACTAAGGGGGCTTAAATTATAGTATACGGAGCTACTCTTATAAGAGCTAAAATCAAGGCGCTATAAGAGGCAAATTAGTTTAAAAAGAGAAGAGAGAGAAAGCGAAAGAGGCGTATTTACTAAGGTGAAAGTCTTATAGTTAAGAAAGGCGAGGAAATTGTTTAAAGTACTTAAACTTAGTAGAAAGAGAGTAGTAATAATATATAGCGCTAGCGCTTAGAAGGTAAGTAGCGACGTTATAGTTTATATAATCAGGTTAGATATAATACTTATATATATAAGGCATCTTAGATTTTGATTAGTATAGAGTAGCTAGAGTTTTTTAAATAACGTTGTTATAATATTTATAAAGTTGTAGCGTTTTAGTATTCTAGTAATCGGCTTAACCGAGTAATCGGCTCGACTAGGAAATATATTAGATATAAATCTTCTCTTTTATTATTTCTATCTAGTTATTTATATATATATAAGGCTTATATAGATTATAAGCTTCTCTAGAATAAGAGTTTATATTTAAAACTATTATATCTATTATCTATAGAGGAAAATATAAGAGGAAAAGTAATATTAGTTTATTAATATCTATACTCTCTAGAAGACTTATTTTATACTATTATATAGATACTCTTATTAGCTAAAAGTATATTCTAGGCTATTATAAGAGCTAATATATATTAAGTGCTAGGCCGTGTACTATTCCTTACTAAATAGTAGCACTTAATATATATTAGCTCTTATAGAGAGGTATAATATCTAGGCGGCGAGTCTCTACATCTATAGTATCTGCTCGTGTATTCTCAGGTATTGTAGTAGTAGAATAATATATAATTAAAGCTATTTAAGAGTAGTATTATTGTTATTTGGAAGTTGGTGTTCCACACCCTGTAGGCTTTGTGCACGGGCTATATTTGGTGCGTTCCTGGCCGTAGCTGAGGGGATACTATTTCTTTCTCTTCTCTCTTCTTCTCTTCTCTTCTCTCTTCTTCTCTTCTCTTATCTTCTCTCCTCTCTTCTTCTCTTCTCTCTCTTAAGAAAATAAGCAACTCACTTTTTCAACCCTGAAACACACCCCTATACCTCATCCCACCTATCAACTCCGAGTATCCCTTAAGCGTCGTGTCGTGTCGGGACCCCCGCCGCGCGGGGATGCAGGTGCGCGAGGGATTTCCGGTAGGGATTTAGTGAGGGATGCGCCCAGTCAGCCCGGAAATCAGGATGGAGACCTTTTGATTTTAATTCTTAGGAGGAGATTATTTAAAGTATGTTTTATTCGTGATGCGTGGGAGATCTTCGTGATGCGGCGGTGAATTAGAGGAGTTTTTGAGATCTGGTCAGAAATGCTCTATGTCTTGAAGGGCTGAGGTAAAGTGATAGGGGAAGAAGGGGTTTTTGGATAAGACTACCGGTAGACTAGATTGTGCGGGCGGTACCTTGCAGCTTTGTTTTATGGTGATCTTGCAGGTGATCTTCGGGTGATTTTCGTTAGCTGGGTTGGACTGGGATGGAGGCGTTTGAATTGATTCCATATCTTTCCTTCCCTTCTTCTACGGAGTATCTCTTCCCTCACCTCCTGCGACAACTTCTAACTTCCAGTCTCTGACTTCTAGCTAGACGACAACCCTTCGATCCAAAATCCCCGGCAAATTCGGAAAGTTGACCTGTAAGTCTGTGACGTGGTAAATTGTTTCCCCCCATTGATTTCCTAACGATCGTCTCTGAAACGGAAAAAAAGCTGGGATGAACCCTATCACCCATCATGGATTACCCCGCGTGTCACATTAGGGTAAATCAGAGCAAATCAGCGATTTGATTGCTAGTCTTTGATACTGTACCTTGTCGTTTGTTCACGAATCACAACTGTGAAGTATGGAGTAAGCAACTGGGCCACCAGTGGCTGGATGCAGCCGCGCTAGAGGGGATTACCGGTTGGCGGGCGGGTTCCCGTGATTTTTGTTTCGAGTGAGGTGGTGGGGATTTTTTGATTCTTGAGGGAGATTTGGGAATGGGATAATTACCGTTTGTCGTGAGGTGTTTGTTGAATTTCAAACGGGATAATCTTGATGTTTATGCTTTAGGAGATGGCGGGGAGTGGTTGATACCCGTGATAGCCTTCTCGTGTTGACGCCGTCGGAGGGATCTCATCCTGTCTACTCTGTATAGGACAGTTTATGCCTAGAGGGTTAATTACCTGATTGCTGGTGTTTGTCGCGAGTTGATTCCGGGTTTGGGTAATGCCCTGGAACTGGTTTTCTGGTGGTGGTGTATAACCTTACAGATGTTCCACATGGCAAGTGCACCTGCACCTGCATCTTGGGATAAGTGAGGAGGCTCAAATAATGGCAATCAACGAGGATATTAGACAATATAATAATATATCCCTCGCTTCCACCTTCCTTCCCTCGACGGCGGACCTCAATCTGCGAATAGTCTCTAGGAAGGTGCGACTCGCCCTGGTGCGCGCGACGAAATGCTGCTGTCCATCTATTTTCTGTACTGCTGATTTTATCTTTAGCGGAGGAGTTGGAGGACCTCGTGCTCGTGGTGATTCTCTCGTCAGCACTTTAAAAAATTGCCGTTTTTGGCACTTGTATATCATCCCTTTTTAGACCTTTTCTCATCCTCACCTCACGGCATCTCATCATGATAGGTAGGAAGTAAGTAGGTAGATATTTTGGTTCCAGCCCAGCGTGACGGTTTCGCCAATCGCGTTGTTGATCATCTTCCCAATTGATGCACTATACTGTACTCCGTCAACAGGACAGGGCAGACATTCGATGGTGATGCCCTCCTTGCGCATCTTGAACACCATCTGGCAGGTGCTTGCACCATGGCCGGTTACTGGTTCCTGGTTCCTGGTCTGATATGTCTAGAAAATAACGTTCATCCCCGATTCCCTTCCCCAGGGGGCAGAGGATGGACACGCCTTCTCTCTCTCGGCAGCTTCAGCAACCGCCCTGTCACAGAGGAGGGCCTTTTGGCGGTGTGTTTACTGGGCAAGAGGTCCCCTCAACCCGAATTCTGGTCTCCCCGACTTTTGTCCACGGAGCGCTGCCGTTGGGGATGGGATGGTGAGATGAACTTGTTTCAAATTGACTAGTCCTTCCTCGTCCTTCCGCCACCAAGTGGAGTACGGAGAGAAAGGGCGCTCCTGCCCTGGACCAGTTCCACCAATTGCTGGGTCAGAATTCCTTGGCATCGCTCATTTAACTAATATGGCGCACCACAAGTAATCTAACTTGCTCTCCGGCAGGAGTTGTACGGATCGGCAA
Source organism: Hymenoscyphus scutula (assembly GCA_001399465.1). Lineage (NCBI taxonomy): Eukaryota > Fungi > Ascomycota > Leotiomycetes > Helotiales > Helotiaceae > Hymenoscyphus > Hymenoscyphus scutula. The sequence continues at coordinate 5,321 of LKTO01000222.1, forward strand.
ACTAGGTGACGCTAACTTGCCTTTGCCCTGCAGGTGCTCCGTCCTCCGTACTGCTGCTAAGCTGCTAAGCTGCTAAGCTGCAGGGGTACGAATCTCAAGGGGTGTACCTCGACTGGTCTAATTTCCAACTCTACGTACTTGTACAAAACATCCCACCATCTCTTGCACTCTCTTTCCTTTCTTGCCCACCCACCGTCTTCATCTTCGTCCAACCCATCACCTTCCTTTTCCACCGTCGTTCGCGGCAATTACACTCCTTGACGAGATCTAGTACACGCACAATAGAAAAAATCACATCTTCGCTTTGATAGCTTCCTGCTTCCAACTTCCCCCTACCATTCACAGCATCTACCCGTCGTCACACCCGTCCATTCACGACCGTAACCTGTTGTTCCGCTACCATCCACGAGTTTAACACTATTCTTCGAAAGAATCTTTAAAAGTACAGCTGTGCTGCCAATTCATTCCCGATCCTCGATTTCCACTTTCAAGATCGTCTCCCCCGCACCCGTCCTTTTCGACCTTCTCCCCCGAGGAATATCAACAAGTCACTTCGCCTAAACTCACTGGAGATCTATCAAAGATGCATTCCTCAATCATCATCACCTCCCTCTGCGCTGCTTTGGCAGTTGCAAAGCCACTCCACCGCCACGTCAAGAAGGAGTACAAGACAGAGCTCAAGATTGAGACCGTTTTGGTTACCGTCACCGCCGGCGCTCCTCAAGTCCAGACCCCAGAGCCAGCTCCAAGTACCGTTGTCGTTATCAACACCGTCTATGCCCCTGGTGCCCCCGCTCCAAAACACACCAAGCACCCTAAGCCATCTGCTGCTCCATCGGTCGCTCCAGTAAAGTCGGAGCCTCCAGTCGTCGTTGTCGTTACCGCTACCGAGGCCCCAGTCGCGATTGCGCAGGCTCCATCGGCACCACCCCCAGCTGTCGTTGCTCCAGTCTCAACCTATGTTGCCCCAATTGTCGTTCCAGCCCCTTCGGTTGCCCCGGTTGTCGTTAAGCCATCGTCCACACCTGCTCCAGTATCATCCCCTGTTGTCGATACTCTTTCCGGCTACCCATCCATGGCTGTTGCTCAACATAACGTTCACCGTGCTAACCACTCTGCACCTGATGTTGCGTGGAACCAAACTCTTGCCGACTGGGCCTTGAACACCGCCAAGTCATGTGTCTTCAAGCACGACATGTAAGTTACAAGATTGCAATTTCCAAGTTCCTTTACTAATAACAAAACAGGACCCAGGGTACTGGAAACTATGGACAAAACATCCAAGATTTCGGTCGCTCCCCATGGAACAACCTTGATCTCACCACTGCTGGTGCCAACGGTATCACCGAGTACTGGTATAACGGAGAGGTCAACCTTTTCCCAGAGTCTGCTTATGACAACAAGAACTCTGACCCAGCTATGGGTGCTGACTGGCTCCACTTCTCCGCCATGGTCTGGAAGTCCACCAAGACCATCGGATGTGCCACCTACAAGTGTGCCGCCGGTACTTTGGATGCCAAGGTTGAGACTGCCTACACTGTCTGCAACTACTTCCCAGCCGGTAAGTCCTCACAAAAACGTCGCCTCTGTACTTCAAAGCTAATATGACTCAGGAAACATGGGTGGTGCATATGGTGCCAACATCGGCAAGCCTCTCGGAAAGGCCACCGTTAACGCTCTCCTCAACTAAATATGACCCTGAGATCTTCCAAGGCCTTCGTTGTCCTTTGGCTGGCTCTGGCAGCATTACCTACTTTTCATGTACGAAATCAAATATTAGCAGGTACTTTTGTGTCATGTTCTTCGCGCCGGTCCGTCCGCATGACAATTGTGTCTCATTGCATACATCATCATAGACGTCTTGAAGCGGATTCTCGGCTTTCTTTACCACAACAAAAAACATGGGTTGTCGATCTACTCCATCATCCGCCGTCGCCATTTTGTCATTTTCCGACTTATTTCTTTCGATACTTTTTTTTCCATCGAAATTCATATTCTGTCGAGAATGCGGCGTTTCGGTGGATCTCACCCCCTTATCATTCTTGTATATACTTATGACCCTTCTTCTTCAACTTTCTCTTCGTTTCCTTACCTTTTACATGATGCTGCCCCGCGCAAATGCATAATGAAAAAGAAGTATAGGAAGTTTTTGTTCCCAAAGAGGGCAATTACCTTTTTTCTCCATGACCTTTCTTCTCTTTGTTTCTTCTTGTGTGTGTTTCTGGGAGGGGCGTCATTGTAAGGAGGGGTTTATGGGAACTGGGGATTCTCTTGAGAGAAGGGTCGAAAAAGGTCGTGTACTGGACTGGCGATTCTGAAAATGATAAAAGATAAAGATGTGTTTACACATCGAAGTGTTTACACCTTAAAGCATAAAAGATAGTAAGCAAAGTACATTTTGATAGGGAAGAGTGAGATTTCTAAATGCAATTGAAGATTTTTCTCCTTCACGTTCCTTGTGGTTGTTATATTTCTGTTTGTTTTATATATACTCTGATTTTGATGCGTGATTTTGTGATGTGTATTGGGGTTTGAGTTTGTCTATTGGTACAGTTGTATAATTGTATAGCGGTGTTTGTTTATCTGTTAACGTGACGTGGTACCCAGATAGGCGTACTTCAATGACAGTGACTGACGTAGCTCGTAGGGTGTGGAAGGTGTGGACGACGGCTTTCGAATACACGGCTTTCGAATACAGTAATGTGCAGGATCAAGGCAATGGAAAGTGAGATTTACCTCATCGTCTCTGCGTCTTTCCTCGATATCGGTCTCTCTCTTTCTCTCTCTTTTACATTTTTATGTTTATTTTAGGGAGTGGTTGGGTTAGTGGGGTAGTAGTTTTTAGGTAGAGAGAGGTGTGGGTGCTTTGTTGTTTGGGTGGTGGGAGGTGGTTGTTTGGGTGAAAAGATGGGGTTGCGAATGGTTTGGTGATGGTTTGGATGGTTTTAGTGAATAGGGTGTTGGGTGTTTGAAAAATGGGGGGTTGTGTTGAGATTGGGGGGTTTTTTTGATAGGGGGGGTATGGACGGTAAAGAGAGGGGGGAGTATGGCGGGTACCTATAGAGGGTATAGAGTATAGGAGTTTAATTGATTTATTAGGATTAGATTAGATAGTAGGTAGATAGCTATTTATTATAAGTATAGAAGTTATAGAGAGATTTAGTTAAGAGGCGGGGATTTTATCTAGTAATCTCTTAGAAGAAGAGGAGATTGTTAGAGGGTTAAGGGAGTAAGAAGGAGGTGTAAGAGAGAGAGATATAAGTAATCGGTAAGTAAGGTACGAGTTACTTATAGATAAGCTATAAGTTATACGCTAGTAAATCGTAGAGTAATCCGTTCGGTATACTATAAGTAGAATTTTAGATTTATTACTTTTTAGATACTATCTATATAGATTCGTTTATATACTTACTATATTCTCGAGTAAATAACTTAGTTATTATTCTTCGTTATTATCTTCTTCTTTAATTCTTTAGCTCTATTAAATAGAAGAGGATTATAGAGAGAGTAGAAATAGAAGGTAAAGTAAGTAGTTATAAGTTATAGTAGATAGATAAGGTAAGTAAGTAAGTAAGTTAGTAAGTAAACTAGAAAGTAATCTAGTAAGTAATCTATAAGAAGCTACTAAACGTTTTAGAGTTAAAAGAAGCTTATAGATAAGCTATTTACTAATAAAGTAGTAGATACTAAGAAGCTAGTAAGTATAGTTAAGCTAGTAAGTATAGCTAAGCTGTCTAATAATAATTTTATAGGTAAATTAGTAGGTAGGTATTAAAACTTATATATAGATGTTCTAGTAGATAAAGAAGAAGTCGTTATTAAATACTAAGATAGTAATAAGAAGGTAAGGGTTTATAGATTAGGCGGTGTAGAGGCTTTATATCTAAACTACTCGAGAACTTATTATATTCTAAGAATATTATAGAAATCTATTTATTATTACATTAGGTATACTTTATGTTTTTGCTATAAATATATAAACAAGTGGTTAAGAGAATTATAACACAGGAAGGCTAACAATTTTTCCTTTCTTGCGTTAAAGTAGTTGAGGCACACGAAGGGCTGGTTAATGTAGCTGAAAATTCTCTGGAATCACTTTCATGAGAAGGGAATTTAACCACAATTGCCTCGTTTGCAAAGTGACATCACAGATTCTCAATTCACAGCACTTCTCACTCACAATTGGAGGGAAAACTCCCCTCATCACCACTAAAGCAGCATGAAAACCTCATAATACTACCCACATCTCAAACAGCAAACCGTGGTTGGGTGAGGCTAGCGTGTAGCTTATGCATCTCTTCTATTTGAGAAGTCGTTGCATAATAGGGAGGTTGGGATCGAATCCTCGTTTTCTTTTTACCCCGCTTCTCTCTGCTAGAGGTAGGTGATTCTGGGAGCGTCCGGTACTCATTAAAATCAAGAAAACGTACGAAAGTCCCTGGACCAAAGATTCGAAAAATATGTATTTGCATCTGCGAGCTAGAGGAGGCAGGAAGAGGGGTCGATGGTGGATTAAATGGAGAAGTGAGGTTATGCTGTTTTAAACTGGGAAGCATAAGGTTTGCTGGATTCACTTCCCTAGTTCGATTGTCCAATTTATTGCTCCTCTCGCGACTTGATCTAACCAAACGCTTACTTCAAAACAGAGAATCCAACCCCCAACCTACGGTCTGCTTTCGATAACAAGGAATAATTTGCATGGGACATAGGAGGACACCTGAAAGAATAAAAACTTGGGTTGAGATTATCGGAAGTCCTCAGAGTCCTCGAATTGGTTTCGAAGAGGCCAGGGTATGGAAGCAACGACTTCAATCTACCCACCTCGAGAACCGAGACGGCGACAGGGAGTTTGTAACTCGTGCTTCCTTTTCGTCATGATGACCCAATTTGATTCTCGTTAAAAGAAAGACTTTCTAAGTGATTGGGCAACGACAGGGAACGAGCGACCTCGAACTCGAGAACCAAGACCAAAACCAAGCTGGATTGATGTGAGCTGGTGAGCCATTTACTCAGCCCGAGAACCCGGAGTCACACCTTGGTGCTTCCATTCCAAAAACATGGGTTGAGATCGCGTCACGAGTAATTCAATTCTGCTCGAAATTTGGGGCCGAGATATTCAAGACTTGACAATATCCAATTCCAATTCCCAGATGAAAATCTCAAGATACTCCTATTCAGAGCGCCTCCTGAAAATTAGGACTTATACTCCTAGCCCCCAAAATCAACAAAAGATCTGCAACTCGATAATGCCCCCTCTTCAAAGCAGTAAGTATCGGCACCGAACGACGACTTCTCCTCCATTGATATCCATTAGGATCGACACCCGCTTCAACAAGCATCCTCGCAATCGAAAAAGCTCCGTTTTTACACGCAAGTATTAATGCGGAATCTCCTTTTCCCCCTGCTTTTGGATCTGCTCCGCGAGAAAGGAGAAAGCGAACCATCCGAACGCGACGCATCCGACATGCTGCACTAACTGGAGTATCCACAGGGGAGTTATGATAACCAGTCCCAGTCTGCAAATGATTGATATCGGCCCCAGAATCGAGTAGGAGGGTGGCGATGGGAATGTGGCCATGTTGTGCGGCTCCTACGAGTGCATTGCCAAATAGGTAACTCGTCCTATCGATTCCACGCGATAAAAGGAGTTTCACGACTTCGAATTGGCCTTTCATCGCTGCGCAGCCAAGGACGGAGTGGTGGTAGATTTGTAGATCCCAGGGAGGGGACGTGTTAATGATATCTGCGCCTTCATCGAGCAATTCGGCGAGGAGAGACACGTTTCCTGCTCTAGCTGCTTCGAAGAAGAGGCGGATTTTGAAATAGGAGGGGCATTGCACCCCACTGAGTCCAATGATGTATTGGGCGAGATCCCAGTGGTGACCCGAGATGGCATTTTCTACGGCATATTTGCAGTGGTGATAAGAGCGTTTGAGCTTGTAGGTTGGCTCTAAGAGGAGTTTTGCTATGGAGCTGTGGCCAGCGGAACATGCTTCCCCCAAAGCAGTGCGGTACGGCCATACTTTGTCGCAATCGTTTACATTCGCCCCATTCTTCAGAAGTAAAAGGGTGGTTGCATATTGTCCGCTTGAGGCTGCTGCTACTAGTTCCCTCCCAAAGCATTCCGCGGCTCGTGTGGAGGTGGAAGTTGGTTCTATTTCTTCGAGACACTCGCGAGTTGAGGCGATATCTCCAGTGGACACGGCCGCTATCAAAGCACCGTAATTTTCATCGCAAGAATCCCAATCAAGGTAAAATGCATCACTTGTATCGCCTAGCCTGACGATTTCCTCACGATTTAAATTCCTTGATACGGCATGACAAAGGGCTGTGATTCTATTCACCCGAATGGAGGGATTGAGCAGAACACCATCATCTTCGAGACGCTGAACAGACCGGTAGATGATGTTCATCAGTGATCCTTTAGACCTGTGGAATTTTTCGTAGCGGGCTATTAGGAAAGCTGCTAGAAATGACGAGGGGATTTTCCTCTTTTTCCTGGGCTGAAGGACGGCGAGTGTGATGTACGACCCCTTTGAAATCACATCTAAGAGTAGTTCGTTGAACCATTCTGTTGAGAAGTCAGACTTTGTATCCTACTACCTAGTGTTGGAGGAAGTAATTACTACTTATCAACCGCAACTTGATAGCTTGATATATCCCGAAGGCAGAAACCATCTCATCGATGACTGCCTGGAGGAGCTCCGTGGGGAGAGAAAGTAATGTGAGGCCATCGCGATTCTTTGATTTTTCGGGTGGAGGAAGCTTGTAGGGGAGACTCGGGTATACTCTTTGCATTTTCAATGTTGAGGGGGTGTAAATGTTGTGGTTAAGAGATATTGTTGTGTTGCCTGTCTCGAGGTCGGGAATGGAATGGGTCATCGCCGCCTAGGTTAGTCTATAGTCTTACAGGAGTGGATTTAGATTCTTCCACGTTCTGCTACCACGTGATTCTCCACAAATCCTCTAAATGGACACCCATAACTTATTACTAGGGCTAGTTACTAGCCAGACACCCAGAGGCGGATTTTCACCCCTAAGGTTCCTTTTGGATATAGGTACGAACCATTAAAAAATTAATCGTGTTTCCAGTAGTACCGGCCCAAATGTCAGGCTCCATGTAATCACGCGCGTTTGCAAACATATTGTTCTAATTATTGTCTTTGATGGGGTTCGACAACGCGTCGGCGGGATTCAGGTTCTTAGGAAGGTCGAGACGATCGTTAACTGGATTTCGGATTTTTGTACCCCTTATACCGTTTACTAGTGTCGTTTCTTCAAGCCACGAAGCGGTTAAGAAGATCCCTCATCGAGTGGCGTTATTTCTCTTCAATCATTTGCTATATTCCACTTGCCCTGTGGCCTTCCCATGATGTTGATTCAATTATGGATCCTTTCACCCCGGCACGTCGCATTTTTCAATACGCAGATACGAAAACTACATAAGCGAGGTTACTCCTTATAATTCTGTATCATGATTCAACAAATCCCCCAAGTGGCGCACATCTTGCACATAGATTGACCGTCTATTCGTCTTGTCTTAGCAACATCAACCATCAAAAGCAGCTTGAATAGTCTGTTAGGCTGTCAAGTTTTGATAGAAGTGTACTGCATTCTAGTCTAATTTGAATTCATAGAAACCGAGGACATCTCGCCGTCAGTTTCCACATCCTTTTCAACCAAATTTGTACCTTCTGTTACGGAATCTTGGAGATGTCCATCAGGATGTACAACGCAGTGCCCTTTCCAAGGGTTCACGTCTCAGAGAGACTTGGATATCGTATTGTGTTGTCCAGAGTAGGTTATGTAGGGACTTGTCATTTTTATTCATCATCCATCATCTATCTTCCATCGTGATCGTGGCTGCTAACTTATTTCAAGAGACTTTGACTCAGCATTCGACAGCTTCTGTTATAGTATTCATATCACCCAGACATCCAGTATCCTCCACGGTCCAACAACGGAGCCCAGCACTAATTTCAGACGAGTTTCCCATTTCTGGGATCAATCTAGTACACCATCGTCCCGATGCTTTGGTCACGTCTTCTTCTTTAATGGAAACAACAATCATGTTGAATGTTAAGCTATCATGTTCGACAGCCTTTACAACTTTGCCAACGCAAACCACGACAAGAAATGCGCGTGTAGTATTATCCCCAAGAGCATCCAAAACCACACTTCGTCAATCAGCGATCAACAATCTTTTCAATGTCTGCCAATTATAGTCCCTGTCTGCGTTCTGGGTTTCTACTCATGGTTTTCCGACCTCATAACCCTCACAATTGCGTTTGCGACTTCAGTAAAACTCCTTTCTGAAGAAGATTCATTGTTGTGTCTCCTGCTCCTTTTTGAGGCCCTTTCATTAGCCTCAAAGATGATTGAATTTTGCTTGTGTTGCTTCTGTGATAGTGGCATTTCCCCTGTGGGCCATATCTACTTATTGGGGAGCATACTAGGGATATCCGGGGATGGTATAAAGCGACAGCAATAGCTCTTGTACCGATTTTGACCGCCGGGTTTTTTGCCCCTCGGCTTTTGCTTTGATCTCTTTGCCGTAACATTTGCGTTTCTGTTACGCTCTTACAGGGTTGTTCAAATCTTTTCCGGATAATCTTAATATGCGACAATCCAGCTATGCTCTATCTACTTCTGTCACCGGGAAGTTCCTTGTTATGATGTAAATAAGGACGACAACCAGTTGCTTTATGGAGGCAGTGAGGAGATTGCTCGGTATGAGGGACCTATAGTGAGTGGACTTAGTTTCGTTTTATTTTCGCAATTTCTGATGTTGTTGAAATGCATCCTTGATCCGCCATCCCTCGTAAACAACCTTCTCCAACTTCGCCACCAAATGTGGAAACTTTGCTCGTAAACACATCCTCGAGGGAAACCGATAGCCGCCCAACATTTTCGAGATTTGAGGCTCTCGCTACCAGCTACTACATGAATTCGTGGCTGAATTTTGCGAAGCACCTCTCAACTTTTCTGGAAGTATTTCTAGGATTGATAAGTTTTATTTTTTCGAGGATAACGGAATGAATTTTTTGAGTTTTGGTTAGTCAATTGGAGGCGCCAGCTCTTGACCTTGTGGTAAAGGAGCTGGCAGTCCGTCACCATTTTCAGCAGGTTCTCTCTTGTAGAAGTACTGACCATTAGTAGAGAATTGCATTTTCAAGTATTCTTACGTGTAAGAGGCACCTCCCGACGGCGGAGCCTCCCACCTCTAACCTTAAATAATAGAAGCTATACAAGGCCTGTAGGATATTAGATTAATGCCCTGTTCTTCTATACACCCTAGAGTAGTCTAGCAGCAAGATAGGAGGTGGGTGTTGTACCTATATACTAAGTAGACGCTGTCTATATAAATATTCTTAAGTAAAAAGTTAATATCTTAGAAACTACTTACTTTATTAACTTGATTTTAAGTATAATAAAAAGCTATAGACTTATTATAGAAGAATTATAAAGAGTAGATTTATATATTAGGTTGTCTATCCTCTAGATATATTTAAAGATTTAGAGAAAGAATAGTATCTATAATTTAAACGCTAAGCGGGTCCCTTATTTAACCTCTAGCTAATAAAGCCTTATGAAAGAGCGTTAATTCCCCACCTCTCTCTGCCTTAGGTACGATTCAACTCGAATTACCCAATGTGGTAATTTTCCTAGAGGGCAGGGGGGGGGCAAAAGTTAGGCCCTAGCTTTGGCCAGGATGATTTTCAAGGCATGTTCTGTTCCCTTCAGTAAGCATCATAGTGGGTCATTGGCGATGAGATGGCCTGCCTAGAGCCCAAATACGACTTTATTCTCGTATTACAGCACGATTCGCAACGCAAACTTGCAATTCCAATGTGCCCAGGCAATCCCCTCTTCTATGACATACCTTTCATATTTACCTCGGCGCGACCTTCTACGGAGTATGGTGCAACTTAGTTCCTGCCCAGTCCATACCAAGCCTAATTCTAAAATCCTTCAGGGGTGGGCTGATTCGTCGGTTACCTCGTAACAGCTACAGCGCAGTAACCAATAACGGTCGCTGAAACTGGTGGGGCATTATGAGTAAGCACATGCACCTCGTATTGAAATGAATTTAGTTTCGGTATAGCCTCAAATTTCTTCCTTCAAATACTCCGTAAAGTCGACTTTTCTTCCTCATTATTCAAGGGTTTTGACGTTTTTGCACAACCACTGTCGTATAAGCTTACTTATTCCTTCTTACTTACCGATATATATAATTTGTGCGTCAGTCGAGATTAAGTTTTATTTTTGATTCAATCAATTCAAATTTTTGTTCAATAAGAACTACCTTATTTCATTAGTTTCCCTCTATTTTCTCAGTTGGGTTATCAATAATGCGTCAAACTACAACACTCGCTTGCCTAATGGCACTTTCTTCTGGCGTTTATGGTATCGATGTTGACGCAAGTAGCACCGGTAATTGTCTCCCCCAACCTTTAAAGCTCGCCACTAACACAATCTCAAGAATCCATAAAAACCTCCGCCTCAACTCTCGCTAAAAATGTTCTCTCCTATTACCGCGGAAACGAAACCGGTCGAACGATTGGCATCCTCAGCGAACCCTACTACTGGTGGGAAGCTGGCAGCATGTGGTCAACACTCTTAAAATACCAGAAACTTACCGGCGATACCCAATACTCGTCTCTCATATCCCAGGGACTTGTTGCACAGATAGGGGAGGACAATTTCAGGCCCCTAAACTGGACCTCGACAGAGGGAAACGAAGACCAAGCAATTTGGGCTTTGGCCTCGATTTCCGCCGCTGAAGCGAATTTTCCGGCGGCACCAGAAGCACCGAGCTGGGTATCTCTTGCGTCGGAGGTTTTCAATGAGCAAGTCGCGCGATGGGATGAGGCTTCTTGTGGGGGAGGATTAAGGTGGCAGATCTTCCCTTTCTTGGCAGGTTATGATTATAAAAACAGCATTTCCACGGGGTTATTCTTTCAATTGTCCTCTCGGCTGGCTCGATACACTGGAAACACCACTTACTCGGATTGGGCGACAAAGTCTTACCAATGGGTTAATGGAAGTGGGCTCATCAACAACTTCAATGTTTACGACGGAGCTCGAACAGGAGATTGCAAGAATATCAACAAAGTTCAATACTCATATGCTGCCGGTACTTATATTGCTGGCGCCGCCTATATGTACAATATTACGAACGGCGACTCAACTTGGAAGAACACTTTGGATGGACTTCTCAACACGACTCTCACAATTTTCTTTCCGGATGGAGTGGCCAAGGAGATTTCTTGTGAGACAAAAGGCACTTGTAATCTAGATATGCATGCTTTCAAGGGGATTCTGATTTCCAACCTTGTGGACACCATCTCGGTCGCGCCTTATACTGCATCTTCTATCCTGCCCAAATTGAAGAGCACTGCTTTGGCTGCCGGGAAGGCTTGTGATGGAAAGAAATGCGCTTTGGAGTGGAGTGGGAAAAATGTGAATTCTTCGAGCAATATTGGCAACGAGCTGAGCGCTTTGAATGCGGTTCAAGGGTTGCTCGTTGAGCAAAATTCTATTGCGAAGGCTGAAAGTGGAAGTGCAACTGCTGGTGGTGCTCCAAGTTCAACAGTTGCTGGTGCTGGTGCGAGTTCGGCTACGGGAACCTCCAAACCAAACGCGGGAAGTTCACTTGGGGTTGGGATGGGGTTGTTAAGTGTTGTATTTGGATCGATGGTGATGATGGTGTAAAGATCCGACGGAGAGTAATGGTGTGGAGAATGCTTTCTCGTTTCAATCAGATGAGATGGATGAGATAGATGAGGTTTAAATTAGTAAAAAGTTTGCCAACGAGTAAAACGTTGTACTGAAGGCCGAACCGCGTGACCTCGCATTCCCAAGGTGGTGTCACCCACACAACCTATTCTTTCTTTTTCTTCCATTGAACAGGTTCACCTTCGTTTCTTCTACTTTCTATCTTACACCCAGCCTCAACTGTGAAAGCAAGATTAAAGGGGTGTTCAAGATGTTCTAATTGAAAACACTTTCTATATCTAATTGCTCAACATCGCCCCTGCCTTTAACCTTTACTTTGTTTATGTCGACAGTTATGGCGAGTCAAAGCTCTTATTACCAATCTAGAGCTGCTCAGCAGGACTCCCCATACAAATTTCCAACCCTCCCTGCCATCCGTCATATTCGATTACTTCAACTCGTTAGCGAGGGACCCCAGAATGCTATTGAGGGAGACATTTTGACTTACGCAAGATGGCGACACTCTGTGGTAGATCTTGACAACTTAAGCCCACCATACGTCCCAATCTCTTATGTTTGGGGCGGCCCTCCCAAGTTACGAAATCGAGTATCCTTCGGTGACGGCGATTTCCTCTCTGTAACAGATTCAGCAGCCGCGATACTCCGAAGTATCATTGTCGACAAGTCGAGCAAATATTATTGGATGGATGCTCTTCGCATCAATCAGGAAGACATGAAAGAAAAGAGCTATCAGGTTCCTCTGATGTATCATATATACTCCTCCGCAGAAGAAGTTATCGCTTGGGCGGGCGAGGAATCCAGTGACAGTGGGGCGGCTTTGGACTTTGTTGAGTTGTTAGGACGGCAGTTCGAAAGTCTTTCACAAGCAAAAAAAGCCATCGCGGTGAGCACTTTATCACAGATGGATGGCTGTCATTACCCTTCTGCAGACTGGGAGGCTCTAGCTCGATTTCTGGAGCGACCTTTCTTTCGTCGAATCTGGATCGTTCAAGAAATGGTTGCTGCGAGCGACGCTCTTCTCATCTGCGGCAAACGGCAACTCCGCTGGAAGGAACTCTCCTCGGTAATGATCTTGGCTCAGGGAAACGGCCTAGAGCGTTTTATTTCGAATATTGGATCTGCGGGTTTGTCGGTAACACGCGCAATACGGGAACTTGTGCGGAATGCGAGGACGCCGACCTTGGATCTGAATCTCTTGTCATGCTACTCTTTCGATGTCACCGACGCTAGGGATAGAGTTTTTGCATTGCTTAACATTTCATCTGACGTGGGTGATGAGGCTTTAGCGGCAAATTACAACAAATCTGCGGAAGATGTGTTCATTGACTCCGCAACTCATTTGTTAGGGAAGAGAAGTAGCTCAATCAGGATTCTCTATGGGGCAGGTATTGGAACAAGAAGATATATGAATGAACTCCCGAGTTGGGTGCCAGACTGGACTATCCCTCCTCCGGGGACAATCTTAGGCGCACTTGCAGACGCGGCGGAACTTTTGGGGAAGAAGGGGTTCAGGGAGTCTGGAGTAGAGTTGAGAGAACCAATAGTTGTTTGCATGCCAGACATACGTTCCATCAAACTAAAGGCTCAAATGTTTGGAGTGGTCGCATCAATCGCCAGCCCTCAGCCTCTGGGAACTTCTCGCTTTAGTTGGTTCGCAGAGCTCTCTCAATTACTACCCTCTGACACGTCATATCAAGCTGGGGGGAAATTTTTCCCGGACGTTCTCGGAAGGACGTTGATAACGGACATGAATTCTGATGGCAGTCTAGCTGACGAGTCTTGTGTTGAGAACTTCTTGAACTTCTATGTTCAGTATATCTTAGCGGAATATGAGGGGAAACGAGAAGAGATCCATCCTTCTCTGACAGAAAAATTAGACTCAGTCCGCCTTGAGATGTCCAAACTCTTGATTGACATGGACGGAAATCCCTTCTCGTCAAAGTTTCTTCAGGAAAGTCTAAGAGATCCTCCTTACATTCCCTTAGATGTTGCATTTCCGTCTATGGTTCTTTCTACTGCTATGTCATCAGAAATTTGTACAGCTTTAGGGAGCACAGCAGGGCAGCGAAGAGTGTATACTACCCGAGATGGCTATATAGGACTCGGACCACCACTGATCCAGAAAGAAGATCTTGTTTGCTTGATTTATGGCGCGAAGGTTCCTTTCATTATCCGCCGCCGGAGCGATATAAGTTATTCTCTTGTAGGGGAATCGTATGTTCATGGCATTATGTTTGGGGAAGGGATTGGTAAGGGGCCAGATGTCGAAATCACCTTGGTCTAGCATTTTGATCATCCAGTGCCGACCGTTTTGAGATTTCATGGTGGGCTTGTTTTGGCAGTTGCTTATGTTGTTGAAATGAATATGACTTACTTTTCTACCAGTGTGCCTTATTATTTCGACGTGGTAGGATAATTCTAGAAGAGGATCTGAGAAAACTAGAACAGTTCAAGACTAGTAACCTAAATAGTTAGAAAAAATGGCTTTAGTTGTCTTACAGACTTAGTCCAACGAACTAAGTAAGCAGGTACGAATCTATTTAATGCTACTTTTACCATCTATTAGTAACTCTCAGTGTGAGTAATGATTAGATTAGATTAGATTAATGGGTCATTAATCTAATCTAATCAATATTAATGAGTCGTTAATCAAAATCGTGATTAGTCTAATCATATTAATCAGATTAAATTGATTAATTCGGTCCGAATCGGACCGATCGGACCGGTCGTTCGGGGTGGCGTTCGGAGTAGCGTTACGAGGTACTTTAGTGCTAAGCGAGCCTATACAAGTTTCCTTTTCTACCTATATTACTTGTTCATTTTATGTTAAATATACTAGATACTAAGTAGTTAGTATATAATATACTATATATATATATAAACTAATAATATATAAAATAGTTCACTATATGAGGCTTAGAAATATACTTAATTTCTAAGAGAATTTTAGAATATTCTATATAGCTTATAAAATAGATTAGAAATCTACATTCTACTTATTAGTCTTCTATTTATTTTATAATCTATAGAATATACTAGAATATAGTTAGAAAGTATAGCTTAAAACCCTAAGGTATATATATAGAAGAGGAAATAGAAGAGAAGAGAGATAGAGAGGCTAAAAAAGAGATAGAGAAGAAAGGAGAGAAGAAAGGAAAGAAGAAGGAAGTAAGCTTTAATGATAATAGCTATGTTATAGAGCACCAAATAGCTACATTTAGATATATTAATCAGATTAATGATTAATACGTACTCACACTAGTAACTCTTTAATTAAACTCTCACAAGAGTTTTTGAACACTAGTTTATATAAAAAAAGACAAAAGATGAGAACAGAAGAGGGTAGATTAAGGATATTTACATACCGATTTCACGAGTAACTATATATTATATTAATTTGATTTATTCTAGGTTACCTAGATTCATTACTCTAACTCAATCAAGAGACCTATTGAGCAAAAACTAGTCTAATGTAATCACGTCAATCACATTCGGAATTAGATGAATGATAAATTTTTACTCACACTAGTATTAAGCTAGGCAACTTATAACAATGAAGTCTAGAGGCAAGACTTCAACCTTTTCTTATCCACCTCAATTCACGATTCTATTGTCAGACCAAACTTGTATGTACAAGAACATGTAAATTATCATTAATATCTACAAGAATCTCACCCTCTTTTGAAGTATATACAAACTCCCCTCTCACTCTCGTTCAATCATTAAAAAAAGCAAACATTAATCATTCCATCAAACACCAATCAAAACAAAGCCCGCAACAAGGAACCCCACCAACCCCATAACACTCCCCTCAACTCTCTTAGCCTCGCTCTTGCTAGTAGTAGCAGCTGGTGTTGCAACCCCAATGACAGTCGGTAACGCCGTCGACGTTCTGGTAGTACTTGGTTCCACCCTCGTACTCGAGCTCAAACTCGAACTATTCCTAAAATCGGCACTAGCGGTAGATTTTATGCTCTCGAAAGTAATCGTAGACGTTGCAGCAGCTGCCGAAATCTTTGAAGAAGGGATGGTGATGGCGAGAGACAGTTTCGAGACCGATGAGGAGGAGGTAGGGAGAGCAAAAGTAATAGGTGTAGAAAGGATAATATACGTTTTACTCCCACTAACCACCGTACTTCCGGAGATCCCGGTAGGCAGGACAGAAGGATTATACAGAATTGTCTGAGATGCAGGAATGATGGCATTAAGGGTACCTGAAATCAAAGTCGTGCTGTAAGATATCGATGCCGAAGGAACGGGGATTGTCGCTGGTGTAGCGAGAACGACATAGGTTTGGCTTCCGCTAATTATGGTGCTTGCTTGGACACCGGTTGGGAGTAATGTAGGGTTGTAAAGAAGTGTTTGCGAGGCGGGGAGTACCACATTTGGTGTTCCAGATATCAAAGTCGTGCTTCCGGGGATTTGAGCAGCTTGGACTTGGGCTGTTGCGCTTGGAATGACGATTGTAACGGGGGTGGAGAGGACGACGTAGGTTTTGCTGTCGCTTAATATTGTTTCGGCCTGGACATTTGTTGGGAGAGCGACTGGGTTGAGTAGGAGAGTTTGGGATGCTGGGAGAACGATGTTCGGGGTTCCCGAGATTAAGGTGGTGCTTCCGACTGCTTCTAATGATGCCGCTTGTGGGTTGACAGCTGAAGATGGGGAGGCAGCGAGTATTGTGGTTGGTTGGGCAACTATTATGTTAGTTTGCCCGTTTTGGACAACTGTCGAGCCTTCGACCGAAGAAGCAGGGTTATATGAGATTGTGGCCAAGTTTGTAGAGACCACAGAAGCTGGAGCAGCAGCTTGAATAGTTGTGGGTTGAGAAACGATTATGTTAGTCTGTCCATCATTATTCACAACCGTTGAGCCCTCAACCGAAGAAGCTGGGTTATACGGGATGGTTTGCAAGTTCGTAGAAACCACAAGCGTTGGAGCTGGAATAGTAGTTGGCTGAGCAACAACAATATTCGTTTGTCCATCATTTCCAACGACCGTTGAGCCTCGAACCGAAGAAGAAGGGTTATATGGGATAGTCTGGAGATTCGTGGAGACCGCAAGAGTTGGAGAAGGAGACGAATCTACCACTGGTTGAGCACCAATCAAGGAAGCGATTGCCGAGGCTACAGCATCATCACTCTGGGAGCTGGAAGAAGAAGGAACGGCAATAATTGCTGAAGAGGCTTGTGGATTTGTTGGAGCTTGAACCGTGGTTTCTGGCGATGGATTTTGAACCTGGGAAGAAACAACAGGGGCAGTAACCTGAACAGGAGTTGCTGGAATTTGACTCTGAACTTGAGAAGAAACCACAGGGGCAGGAATCACAACAGATGTTGCCTGGATCTGACTCTGAACAGCCCATGAAGAAGCTGGCATCGGGACCGGAATTTCTGCAGAAGTTTCTGGCAACTGAACAGGTGGCAACTGAACAGGGGAAGGCGAAGGTGCGGGCGTTGGTGTGGGCACCACGGGAGCAATAGTAGACACAGGAGCCGCAACATTAGTAGAAATAGGTTGAGCAATGACCTGAGAAGTTGGTTCCGCGCTCGGCGTAACCATAATAACCGTTGAAGAAGTCAGATCCCCACCAGCAAGTTGAACCTCTCCTGCAGCAGCCGAGCAAGCAGTACGAACAGTAATTGCTGGACCAGCAATGAGACAGGAGCCAAGATTTGGATATTGACTGGCGATTTGAGGGACACCGAGCATGTATTCCTTGATTGTTGATGGGAGGTAGCCATAGTGGATAGTTCCTTTATCTTCGCCGTCGCAATCGTTGTTTCCTACCGCCGCAGTACCGGTGGCGGCCCATAAAGGAGCATAGATAAAGGGCGTATCGAATGTGAGGGTTATACCCGCGGTCGGGGCTGGAGCGAAGGAAGTAGAAAACTGGGTGAAATCATAGGTTTCCGTTTGAAAAGAGGTAGCCGAACCCGAACCCGAATATGTAATAGTGTAGACTCTTGTAGACGTGCCAGTTGGAACATTCACGCCCGCGATTTTGGAGGTACCCCAGTATGCTTGCGCATTGGTATTTACATTGTCGATGGTCAATGTTGCTATTCCACTACCGGTTGTAATGTTAGATCCTTGGTTAAAAACTCCTGGTGTTCCACACACGAATTGCCCAGCGGAATTTGTTACTGCAGCGGCTGTTATGACTTTGACTGTTGAGTACATGTAAAATGCTTGAGGTGATTGACTAATTCAATTAGCAGGCGCGTCTTGACTTTTGGACAATCAAGTAGGACTTACATTGTTTGTCCTCCAACGACAGTCTGAGTGACATTTCCCTCCGGGCCTAGTTCTGTTCCAGTATATCGTGGTCCCGGGTTTGAATTGAGATAAGTAGTCATGGGATCATGACCCCAAGGGACGGTGGTGTGACGAGTAACATTGGTAGTGTATATCGAGGTCTTCGTGCTTGTGAGAGTAGTGTTCGGGTATGGCGTGACATAAAGTGTGAGAGACGTGAGGTTGAATTGTTGATATATAGTCGAAGTACGGAATTGCTCCCACCATGCTCCACTGACAGTGTCTTGAACGAGAAAGCAACAATTTGGAGTCACTTGTGCAGCCGAAGCAGATGATCTGGTTACCGATAAACTTGATGTTGACTTTGGCGACGTTGATGACGAAGTACTGTTTCTGTAAACAGTCAAAGTGCTTTGTATACTTAGTGTTGAGTGCACTGCCGAAATCGTTAGTTAAGCACAAATAAGAGTACTTATACGTACAAGTAGATGTCAAATCATCCGCAGCACCAGCAATCTGAAATGTCGCAAAGGCCAACAATAAATTCCGCAGAACCGAAGGCAACGAAGTAATGGATTTCCACATATCGAAGAAATTCCTGGCAGTTCGTCTAAAATAGCAAACTTCTAGTAAATAGAAATTGTCCCAAAATACAAAGTTAACAAAAACTTTGAACAAGAACGAGTAAACAATAGAGCAAGAACTGGGAACCAGCCTCTTCAACTACGGGCTGCATCCCCACGTCCGCATGTGGAGACCGATTCTCAGTTCAAAATCATCCCTGAAGTGAAAAGGCGCAGTTCCCAATTTACAACCTTGCTGCCTCACACACCTTAAGGTGGGAGATCCAATCAAAAGAACCACCTCGCAACCTCACGATGACAGCCGACAATGAGCCTCACGCTGTGCCTCTCTCACGCATACACAGCAGATTCCTGCATCTTCTCCTAACCATGGCACTTCGCGGCCGGCCCTTCCGAATTGTTGTGCGCCACGTGTTGATACCCATTTTCAGGAACCAAATCTGGTAGCATATGAACAAATTTTTCCATAGAAAAAAGGTCTCACTTGAATAAGGCAAATTGAAGATCTAAGAGAAGACGTCGAGGAAGATCTTCAAGAGAAAACTTCCCCCACAAGTCAGTGCTTTGAGTTCCCGACTTCTCCTCCCGTTAACTCCCGTTGGACACTCATGGCGCGATTCTCCTAAGCGCGCACCAGCAAGTGGGCCCCGCCCCCCAGTCCAAGAAGAGAAACAGAAACCCGACAGCGTAAACCCAGCCAGTGACCAGTCATAAACTTTGTCCAGACCATTACGTTGTAGAATTCCACTATAACTGAACAATAGTGGAAACCCTTTCGGAAGAACTTCAGCCAGTCGAGCGCCAAACGGAGTAATTTACGACAAGCGCGCACAAAAACAAAACTGAACACCACGAAGAACTGTTGTACAAATGAAGTATGCACAACAGCCCTCGTACCTTTATCCAAATGGGAGCCTGAAGATGCGCTCGAGATCTCTTTCCAAGAACCGCGAACTTTGTACCCCGCGAGTCTTACGAAGATATGACGTGGTGGAACTCACTCGACAGGCTGTGATGCATTTTGGCCCTTTTGGGGGCGATCAAAATCCTACGTTTCATGTTCAGCTTCTGGAAAGTCGGAAAGAACGAAAACGATTCTGTTGTGTCACCACACAGCGGTTCCTGCACAGGTATGTGCTACTAGGCAGGAAGCTATACTTTTGTAACATAGAAATGAGAATTCAACAGATGAATCTACCCGAGCAAAAGAGTAATAGTAATAGCAAGGGCTGATGGAAAAAAAAGGAAACGAAGATGTATCTAGCGATACGGAGGAATTATTCCTTCCTCATTATATATTAAAATTCATATACTCATAATATAAACAAATTCACAGTCCTCTACCCCTCCCCATCAAAGGCGTGGCACTAGTCGGACTGACAATACCATCTCTGTACGCCCCAGGACTGCTATTCACCGCAGACTGTGGACTCACAGTAGCAACCGCGCTCTGGGGACTATTGACTAAAGTCCCTGCATCACTGGCTCCCCCAGGCGACCTGACACCATGAGTGCTAGCCCAGCTCCAATTTCGTTTGGGCCCCTTGGACATCTCAACTGGTGTCTGCATCCAACTGAATTTTTTCGTCTGCAGATCGCTTCCTTGCATTTCATGTTCTCCGCCACTCCCAACCATCTCACTAACCCCTCCGTCGCCCCTCAACTCACTCACTTGTCCCTCTCCCCTCATTTCTACTGCCACATCGCCAGCTGGCATCTCGTAAATCTCCACTGGATTGCCGTCTGCTTCGTAATTCCATTGCTGCTTATGACCTTCTAGTTCCAGGCGTGAGGCTGATGGCGAGCTATCAAGCTCTGGTTTGAAAAGTGTGAATGAATCCTGAGGCGTAGCGAGCTCTGGTCGAGTTGGGGGTGGGGGAGATGCTTCCTCGGTAGTAGCTGGAGCTGTTGCTTTGGCTACTTCTGCTTCTGCCGTGCGACGGCGCTTCATACGGATAAAGAAGAAGGCTGCGATTGCTGCAAGGAAGGCAATGCCTCCCACTATCCCACCAACTATGGCACCAATTGGAGTAGAGGATTTCGAATTGTCGGAGTTGCTAGAGCCAGTGGAAGTGCCGTTTCCACTGCTTGTTCCAGATAGAGAAGGGGCCAGGACCGGGACGATATCTTGTTGAGAGTTCGCTACCCATTTGCATTGGGAGACTGTGAACTTGAGACGGTCATAATCAGCAAATACATATGCTTCCTGGAAGAAAGTTCGTCCTAGTACATATTGCGTGTAATTCGCGGCTCTTTTGAGAGGGAAATATCGAGTAGTGTTGGTAACGAGTGGAGGCTGAATTGTGAGATCGAAGGCCGAGTAAGGAAGAGTGATCTTGACGGCAACGCCATCTGTCAAGTTTCCTAAAGTGAATGTGATATTTGGGCTCTGGGCGAGTAAACTGGTATGCTGAGAGTTGGAAATCGGGTATAATTTTGTGGTGCTGTCCCACGTTAAATTGAAGGCCTTTTCGAACAATGCACAAGCTTCGACTGGAAGCCAAATATAAGGTAGACTCGAATCCAGAAACGCGGGAATTGAAGTAGGCAAAAGTGCTGTGTCGCCTGAGGTGATGGAATTGATCTGTACAGTCAAGTCTCGTACGTCTTCTTGTCCAAAAGAGAACGACACATCGTTGGCGACGAATTTCGACCGGTCGTAACCTCCAAGTGTTAAACTGCCCAGTACTCGGTTGAGTCGGTACTGATTCCCGGCTGTATAACCCCACGAGGTAGAAGGAAGCAGTGATTGATTTCTTAGGTTCTGAATATAGCCTGGAATTGGCGAGTTGAAAGTAGTGAAATTGCTTGATCGCGGAGTTAACCCAAATAACCCCAAGTACGTGTCTTTCGTTGCGATTGCTCCAAGAGTCTGATTCTTTAGAGTTGGCCCTCCGGCTCCCTGCCACCCAATCGTGATATCATCGAATCCAAATGCTGCCTTGCCTTCGTATCCTAGGGGGGTTCCCATCGCGAGGGGGTATATATTCGTAGAAAGATTCGCAATATTTCTCACATATGTGGTTGATGAGTTGATCTGGAACTCCCCTCCTCGCAAATTTGCGCAATCTGACGGATCGGAGGCTATACATCCTTGAGGAAGGACAACTGAAGTTTGGTGAACCGCGGTGGAGATCAACAGCCTGACGGTTTGAGCGGGTGTCCCAACCTGGAAAGCAAAGGAGCTCCAAGAACCGTCAATTCCATCCCCTACGCCGGAATTAGCTTATACTTTTGGAGAAAACAGAGGAGAATTCGTACAGTTTTGCGCTGCTGCGACAACGATGGGAGCGGGGGTATCTCTCCGCGAGAGAACGTCTACACTCGCTCGACACTCGCCTCGGGACGCATGTTGTGCGATCAACAAGGCCGTGATAAATTGCAGGCGCATTTTCCTTTCACAATCTCAATCCAGGCCATACATAGCGTAAAACGAGTGATGCTCTATGTACGAGCGACGGTACAAACTTGGTCAGGACGAGAAGGAAGATGACCAAAATTTCAAAATGACAAATGAGCAAACAATGGCATCTCAAAGTGGATAGGAAATCAGCGGGAGACACACGTCCCAGGGCCAAGAGGGCCAGGGGCTATAACCCAGCAAAGGAAACCCGGAAAGAAAGGCTGGAATGGAGCATGGGGGCCTGCAGAGAGACCAGCAGCAGACCAGGACAGGGAACAATTAAGAAATGTAAACATCTGTGGGGAAAGGTGACTCGGTTACAAGGGCCAATATGTATTGAGTGCCAGGCCGTGCACTGTTCCTCACCAAACGGTGGCACTCAATACATATTAGCCCTTGTAGTCCATCCACGCGTCGGCAGTGCGGGATTTGCGGACTTTGGGGGCAGGCAAAGCTGAGAGCACACTTGTGTCCAGGCCAAGATACGAGATGGATGAGTACACCAGTGCTGTGCCACTCTGAGCAGCTTGCCCAATGTTACTTATACAAGTAGAGCGTGTGCCTCTGTTCTCAAATTCCGTAGATACAACAGTCTAGTTGCAGAAGTTGAACGAGCTGGGTTGGAAGTCGCCAAAAATAGGACGTAAAATCTGGCAGCGCTTGCAGGGCCATGCTGTACTCCCATTGGTCGGCGCTTAATACATATTAGCGCGGCTAGCGGCTCTTCAAACCAACCTAACCCAACTGGGTGTATCAGTAGCGTCTTTCCCACTCGTGATTTACCCTTTCTGAACCTCCTCCACTCTTTTTGCTTTTGGTTTTTTGGGTGTCTGGCGGGGTAGGTTATTTGCTGGCGCAGTTCTTAGAACTCTAATAGATGAGAATGATTTTTCCTGTTGGCAGAAGCTTGAAGGTTCACTTGTCGTTGAATCCTCCCGTCGTCTCATCTCATATCACCTCATCTCACAATGCTGACAAACTACTCGTAAGAGTAACGTTAGGCTCCGAAAGTCCAATGAATGGTTCAGCTATTTGTCAACTTGAAACCCCCAAGTCTCCCAGCTTTCCAGCTCTCCTGCGGCGCATTTACAGCTGTCGGCAGGAACCGTGTTTTCTACTGGATGGAGAATAAATAGTTGCCTCAAGTTCTTCCGAGATCTGCATTGAACTTTTCTCGAGATTTACGAAATGCAGATTGAGGACTCCACCGCTCCACAGGTCTTTGCTGGAGGCTTACATAACATCTTGTGGGTACCTTGATTGGGCAGTTCGCCGTTCTTGCGTTTAATTTATGGAGTACAGTCAGTCTCGAGCTATCAACCATGCCTTGACCAAAAGAAACTATGACTCTTGGCATTTCTGCCATGTGTTAATCCCAAGTGGAACTATAGCGGAGCCTGTTGTTCCTGATCACATATATTTCCTGCATAGTACCTCTGTACCGAGAATTTGGGTGCCTTTTCTCCCTCCGCAACCCTTCTGTCGTTACCAAGTGTTCAGGGCTTTCTTCCCTCATTGTAGATATGGCGAACTTCAATTTTCTTTGGATCGTTGCAGGTGTAACTC
This sequence comes from Hymenoscyphus scutula, assembly GCA_001399465.1. Lineage (NCBI taxonomy): Eukaryota > Fungi > Ascomycota > Leotiomycetes > Helotiales > Helotiaceae > Hymenoscyphus > Hymenoscyphus scutula. The sequence continues at coordinate 28,868 of LKTO01000222.1, forward strand.
TCTTTACTAGTGCGAACGCTCAATCATGTAAGAATATCAAGTTCTACTCTGAGCATTCCCTTCCCCTCATTGCCCTTAGCTCCTTTCAACTCTGAACTATCATACAAGAGCAACTGAGAGAACTCCGAGTTCAAATTCCCCGATTCTTCAAGACTCTCCCAAAGATTCGTTTTGTAACCGTTACTTGCAAAAGCGGGCGTACCAAGAGAAAAGCCTTTCTTCGCTTCTCCTTTGAAATTCATGTTCTCTCCAATTGCTGACTTTTCTCGTCCAGCAACTACTAGATATCTCAATGGCACATCCCCAGTAACGACCGGTCCATCATCTTCTGCTTCAAACTGCTGCTTTGTTGTCCAGGACACTGTCAGTGAAGTCTACTGGCAGAGATTTGTAACGAAAACATTTTATTCGATCGTCAATCTGACTTCAATTACAACTTTTGTCACTCCTTACCCCACCACCACACTCTCAGCCATCACCACAAATGTCTACACTACGAATGCCTCATTTCCGTATAGTTCAGATGTGGGAATAAATCCCATCATGCTCTATTACAATGATAAAAGGGCAATAAGAGAGACTGCGAAGTCATTGAACGGAAGTCAAATCGTCACCGCTGGAGTTACGGTCAACTCGCCAGCTGCGTTCAATGTATATCCAACTTTGAAAATTATACACGTCCCCGCAGTAAAGGACTCGAGTGGCAATTTGGTATGTGCCACAGTTTCCGGTTTTCCTAGTACGTACACTGGGGTTTCCAAGTCCTATGCAACAATCCCAATATCGACACGCTCACCCAGCGTCACACTTACAGCCACTCTGTACACTACAAGTGGTTCTGGCTTGATATCAGCAATCACAACTGCTACAGTTACAACAATCAACCCCGTTACAGATAACTCTTATAAAGTTTCCTCTGGTGGTGCTTTTACCTCCACATATGATGCGCCAACTTTCACTGCAAATTCAAACGCAGAAGAATACTTTTCTACGAAAAGCAGCAATCAAATATCAGCAACAGTTTTGTCTCTTGCAACACCATACATTCATCTGCCTAAGAGAGGATCTCCCAGTGCGCAAGCAGATGTTTCGAAGAGCCCAAGCGGACCTTCGTGCGGACAACTTTCAGGACCTGAGAATTATGGATATCCAGCTCAAGAAGCTCTTGACTTTGCAGCAAGTCAATTTCCGGAGCTTGCATCTTGTTTACCCGCAGGGCCGGCCGTTGTTATGGGAACGACATGTGCTTCTGTCAGTCCGGAGACTCAAGGTATGTGCAAGTATAATTTTTCTAGGAATCGGCTTCTAATTGCTATTCAGGTGCCGGTGGAGATCTTACAAGTTCTACTGTAATTACTGTGACGCCAACTGGAGCTGCTCCAACGCCCACCAGCAATTCTCCTGTCGTGGTACCTCAACCAATTATCACCCAGGCTCCAAGTCCAAATCCCCAACCCGTACCCAATACACCTACTACACAACCCCACGCAAACATCCCATCTCCCGTAATTCCCTCCCCAGTGAACAACCCAACTCCGGTCGATACTCCTACTCCAGCGAACAATCCAACTCCGGTCAACAATCCAACTCCGGTCAACAATCCAACTCCGGTCAACAACCCAGCACCCGTGAACAGCCCACCAGTACAAAACAACCCAGGCAGTGGCGGAGATACAACATTAGTCCCAGGAACTACTCAACCTACAAATTCCCCAACTCAAAATCAGGCCCCGGCAGAGCAGAATCAGAATACGAATCCCAGCCAAGGCCAGAGTGCCAACCAAGGAGGAACTTCAAACCAAGGAGAGACTACAAACCAAGGAGGAACTTCAAACCAAGGAGGGACTACAAACCAAGGAGGAACTTCAAATCAAGGAGGGACTTCAAGCCAAGGCGAGGCTGCAGGTCAAAACCAAACTCCAGGTCAAGGACAGAATCAGAACCAAGAGACAAGCAGCGGAAGTCAAGGCCAGAATCAAGCCCCAACTCAAGGAGGCTCGGCTTCAGGGCAGGGTTCCCAAGACCAACAAGGACAAACATCAACACCAGCTTCGGCGGATGAAAATCTAGGAGGCTTGATAGCATCACTCATCGGTGTATCTGCGATTCCAACACCCACCGGCAACGTAAATCCACTTCCCTTTGCGAACCCTAGCGGGGATTCGGCCCCCTTAACACCTGGTCTGCCATCCAACCTCCCAACCACCATTATATCTGGAACTTCAAATATCATCCTCGGATCTGCGGGTGCCGTAACAAGCATCCCCCTCCCCTCATTCCTCCCCTCCTCTCTTGTCACTCTCATAGGAAGCACAACAGTCCTCCCCGCCTCAGGAAATGCAGCACCAAGTACATATCTCGTCCTGACAGGCGCTGCGACTATTCCTCTCCCCACCTCGCAAATTCCATACCCTACGACTTTAATTTCAGGCACCCCAAACGTTGTACTCGGTTCTCCAAGTCTCACGACTAGTATTCCACTCACAGCACCGCTACCTGAGGGGTTCAAGGGAAGCACGACGGTTGTTGGTGCATCTGGGGGTGCAGGAGCGAGTACCTATTTGGTTTTGACTGGTGCTACCACAATTCCTATTCCGGGAGTTCAAACTGATGGTTCGAAAACTACGAAAGCGACGATTCCTAGTGCTAGTACGGTTCCAACGTCGAGCATTGGCTCGTCTACATTGAATTTGGGTAATCCATCGATTTCGGGGTCTCAGACTCCGTCGACATCTAGTCCTGTATTGGCGAGTTCATCGATGATGCTCTCAATTGATTCGGGCGCATTTCTCTTGGGGGCATTGGTTGCTGGTTTTGTACTTGTGCTGTAATATGGCCATCCGACGAGGTGTATTCTAGTTAGATGAGAAGTAATGGTCGATAACGCATTTATGAAAACAATGGGCAGAAGGGCAATGAGGAAAAACAAATAATTCATAACAATGGCGTAATTAGAGAGTGGTGGGAGGACTACTTTATAATCAAAACAAAAATATAGAGGGAGAGAAAAGTAATAAATGGAAATTTTCAAACAAAACTTCGGGGAATACAGTGTTGACAAGCTTCCTTTTCTCATTCCTGGAAGAAATACCGAACATTCACGATAGGCAAACGGAAGAAATGACGACTTGATAGAGGCATCTTAGGTAATATCCATGCAATGAAAGTGCATATTCAACGCGAGGGAAAAGTTACCTGGCTGAACCAGAGAAAAAGAGACTGGCTTGAATTTACATTGAGCTTTGGAAAGTGATTACATCCCCTAACTTCCACATGATCGAGCACCCCTCAACTTATCTTCCGATTTCCTAAGGTGCAACAGCTCAATCAGTTCCCATCATCATCTCCACGCTCTTCTTATAATCATTCGTCCCGTTATTGGGATCTTGATCCTTTGCCTTGCAACTACTATACTGCTTCCCATTCCCATGCTCCCCATCGATCCGCATAAAACTCTGTCCCTTCGCCTTCAACATATTCTTAGCCGCATCCGGATACCAGCCATTCACAAAATCCCCATGGAAACAATACCCATCGCCAAGCTATCGAAAAAGTCAGCCTCTCACATCACAATGGCCACAAACAAAACCCGAGGAGAAAAATGAAGAAACTCACCTCCCCACAAGCCAACTTAAAAGGCGGAACCCCCTTCCACCCCTGAGGAATCGCTTTCTTAGTATCATACCTAACACTAAACCTCAAACTCGGCATCCTCTTCATCCCACTCGGACACTTCCCCCCATTCGCTGACGCATACGTATACTTCTTCAAATCCGCCACATCCACGCAATCCGGGAAGCGAAGAATAACTTGCATATGTGCCGTGCAGGTCACGCGAGGGAACGTAGCTCTAGGTCTGGAATCTCGATCTTCTGGTCCGGCGTCGCACCACCATGTCAAGGCGTTGACCTTCTCGTTGGTGTCAGCTTGGGATTTTGCGGCCGCGTTTCCGGCTACGGCGTAGAAGTCGGGGGGGAAGGGGATCTCGGATGCATCGATGTTTTCGTAGTAGGTTTTGAATGTTGCGGGGTAGACTGGGGAGGGTTAGTGGATTTTGGGGATTGAGAGATATTTGGAGGTAAGTGTTGATTTTATTCGAACTCAACGAATCGCCGACAGCGACCTTGGTGGAACGAGGAGATGGATGTGGTGGGAGGGTGACGGTTTACTTACTCTCAGTGTAAGTCTCTCCGTTGACGTAGTAGAGTGTTGGGGCCCCTGTTTTGCGTTAGTAGGCTTTGAGCAGAGAAGAGTAATGGGTGGGGGGATCGTACAATAAATAGAGAGATCATTTGGATTTTCTCCTGAAGGACAACCCTTTTGGAGGTCTGCAGTTGTAGGGAGGGTTTTGTTGATGGAATCCGAGCCGTAGAAAGAGTGCATGTGAGACTTGTATTTCCCGGGTAAAACAATGGGGTCGATGTTCTTTCGCATGAATGGCTTGTGTTCAATGTCTGTGAGTGCTGCAGTGGAGCCTGCCAGGAAGAGGAGAGTTGAGATATGCATCTTGAGTTTCTCGCTCAAGGCGAGTGGTCTGAGAATTCAATTTGGTGAGATATTGGGGTTTAGTGTATAAAGTTTAAATAAAAAGGGAAAGATGTGGGTCTCATATATCTTCATCTTTTTTGGGGATGTGGGGAAGTTGGGGAACCTTGAAGTCAACTGCCGGGTTTAATTTCTGATCACTTTAAGCGGATAATTTATATTGGCAACTTCAGATTACGGGTATATAAAGCTGCAGGCAAATCATGAAACCCATGCTCTTAAATATATGCCAGTAGCGTTTTAATCCCAGCTTACCAAAAAATCCAAATATTGCTGGGTAACTTCACGTTGTCGAAGTGAGTCAAATGATCTGTTGGTATTTTACCGAGGGGGTTTGGAAGTTTGGTACCTCGCTTAATAGGTGGAAAGTCTTGGGAGCGAATAGAGTGAGTGGGACAGGAATTTAGCATGTTGCAACTTTGCTTGTTGTGCTTTTTTTCGGAAAGGGGAATATTGACAGACTTTCTGATTTAGGAACTTAAGAACGAGTTTAGGATGCTTTAGATCCTATATTGAAAGATGATTGGCGCGCTTTAGTGGTGAAAGAGGGAAGTTGAAAGCATCCGAATGATATAATAAAAGAAAGACAAGCAGAACTGCTTACAAATGAGTCACTTGCATAGGACTAGGCCAGTTTCGGAGTAGTTACACTCAGTTTAAATCTTGTTATCTTGATAGCAGAGCTTAAGTTTGATTCTTCAGTGCCCCCATATGAGGCCACATCAATTTCCCAGCAAAATATCCTACTTTACTGCTGCGCCAAGAGGAACTCCGAGCAGTTTTCTCCCAGCTTCTCCTTCCTTCACCAATATGATATCCTGCACTTTCACCATTATTCTCTCTCTCTGGATAACTCCCCACTTCTCTACTTCCTCACTCCTGAATCTTCTACAAACAAAAAGCATTCATTTAGCTTCTTCCACTAAGCTTCCCGTTCAGTAAGAACCCTGTATCTCCTATTCAACCTATCTTTAAGATTCATATCCAGATCCCCAGGGCATACCTTATCGTATAGTAGAAAAGAGTTCTGGGGTATCGTGGGTACTGTGGGGTAACCAGCCGACGCTCAGGGATCAGGGAATTGCTTTGTTTGTTGCTTTATTATTCCTTATTTGATTATGAAGCCATTCCTTACCATTCCCCTTCCGCCTCCCGCCTTCCCCCTTTCCCCACCCCTCAAAACTAGAAAAGAACACACTAACTTCAGGTAAGAAGTGTAGCTGAAAAACAAAGTTCTCAATCTTTTGTACCTCAAATAAACTTTTCTGTCTATTCTTGCGTTACCCCGGAATAGTCCAGGTGGTGCTCTTGCTAGGTCACCTACAAATAGTTTTAAACCTTTCCACACATATTTGTCACCATCTCTCCCGTAGTGTATAGCCATAGTTTATACCCAGCTTTACTTCAACAAGTATAAATCAACCCCAAAAACAATTCATTCTACTAAGGGAATTCTTCTTTCGTTCTTCTTTCTAGTTATTAATAGGTAAAACAGTTTTGCCCTAACAAATAGTAGGTAACCTACCAACAGCCCCTGGCGCTCCTGCAAATTCCCACTTAACCCACAAATAACGACCTCTAACAAATTAGAACCCTTCCATATAATCAGTAGCCAGGCCATGAATGTTCGATCATCTTTCTCATCTTCCTTTTCTTTACCGTGGGTATTCGTAGGTACCTAACCAATAGCTCCACTTTGATAATTTGTAGGTAACCTACCAGATATCCGAGTATTATTATATAGCTACTTCCGGGTTTACCTATAAGTAACTCAATACCTAGTTGTCCCGGAGATAGCATAGTTATTTCCTTAATTTTTTCTAGTAATAGATTCAGGTATATGTTTCTGTTGTACAGAAAACCGGGTCACGAGACCCCTGTTTTCTCCTGTGTATAAAGCAGAGTTTTCCACCTTGATTCAGAGCTCTTTAGAGCGTTTTCATCCCACATTTATACACAATAATTTTCTATGAGCTGCTATTTCATCAGTTACCAACATCAATGTCACGACCCTAGAAACCAAGAAAATGGTCGAGCCCAGCGATCTTGAATATCCCCCCCCTGCCCTACCCTCGCTTATGAGTGCTATAAGGTTGAAATCGATAAAAGACATTATGCTAGAGGGAAGCTTGATCGAAGAGATTATTGAGCTTTGAGTGGATGAAATAGACAGATACTAGAAGTGCTATTCTTTCAAAGTCAGAACAATAATATGAACACTCAATACTTCAACTCATTCAGAAGGTTCCAGATATCTTTCATATGGTCGCGAGCCCGATTACTCTAACTCGAACGCCTTTGCTACCCGAGGCAGTGGCTGCGGTAAAGAAATCATGCTCCATCTTGACATCCGCATACCTGGTCTCGAAAAGCTCAAGATGGAAACGCGAAAACAATGCAGCAATCGTCATGTAAAGCTCGGCATAAGCGACACTGGTAAAAGTAGTCAGTTCCGCCGCCTCCACGGGGTCAGCCATGATCGGGTAAAAGTACAAGTACTCACTTCATCCCAATACATTGGCGTGTGCCTTTACCAAAAGCAACCTGATATTTGTCCAACCGGTGCTCGCCGAGCCATCTCTCTGGTCTGAAGGCGTGGGGCTCCGGAAATAACAAGGGATCTGTGAGGACCGAGTACGGCTCCATGGAAACTGGTGTTCTGGGTGGGATAATCCACTCACCATAGCGGACCGCGTCGTTTTTAACTCGTGGAAGGCGTGTGGTCACGCCAAAACTTAGGCGGAGTCCTTCTTGAATGACGGCGGACTTCGAAACTCATGTAAGTGTGAGTTTTCAGCTAGTGGTGGAGGGGATTATTTACCAGGTATGGCAGCTGCTCGAGCTGCGTCAGTCGTGATGCGGGAGTACCAGCCAATTTCAAGGCTCCAAGTTCTTCCTTCAACTCAATGAGAGACGCGCGATCCTCCAATAAATAGAATACGATCAATTTCAACGTTCTCGCCGTCGTCTCCGCTCCAGCTCCTACAATAATGCAAGCTTCGTCTGCCACTCGTTGCAACTCCAGTTCAACCTGGGGCAAATTGCTTCCTTTCAATTCATGGAATATAGTCCGGTGTTTCTCATCCGCCACCTTTTCATCCTGGTAGACCTCGATGATATTCCGCATCACTTGTGCGCGCCACTCCAGCACATAATACAACGGCGGTACCACCCTCCTTACCCAACTCCTCGGCAGGCCTGCTATGAAATTCTGCATCCAAGGCACAGCTCTACCCAACTGCGCTCCCCGAAAGACCCCACGCATAACCCCCAGCCACTGCTCATTGAAATCTGGGGCATCAAGATAGTTCCAGTGTCGTGCAAAGGCATAGTCAGATATCACATCCGTCGTCAACGCCATAAACGCCGCATCGAGAGATAGGACCTCGCTTGTCCCCATCACAACATGAAATCGCGAACACAACTTCTCAACCTTCTCCTCAATCAGCGGCGTAAGTTGATGTACCGCCCTCTTCGAAAAGAACGGATTCAAAGCACCACGCCGAAGACGATGCACCTCGTGCGAAGCCGTGGAAAAGATAGACCCGGGCATCGAGAACTTCACCCATTCGCGATCCTTGTCAGGTCTTCCCGAATACAACTCCTCATAGAAAGACGAGTCCTGGATGTGCAGCTCTCGTGGATTGATCCGGACGATTGGTCCGTATCGCTCGTGTAAATCTTGAAGCGTGAAGACCAGTTTCCCGTGGTGGAAAATATCGTGATAGTATTCGTAGAGATGCGTTGCCGCAGCGAGTTTTGGTCCTGGGAATTGGGCGAGGGGGTGGAAGGAGAGTCGGTAGAGTATTTTCAGCGCGAGGATCGCGGTCCATGAAATGAGAAGGTAGGCGGGGATGCGTAGGAATGAGATATCGACCGTTTCATGGATCGGGGAATCCATGATGTTCTTTGTTACAAGTATGCTAGCGTTATAGCCTCCGCCGGGTTGCAAGATAAAATCGCATAGACGTAGTAGTATCTAGAGGCATCTGGAGTTGAAAGGTTATAGTTATCGAGGCAGCTAATCATCTCTTACGGAACGGACTTAAAGCCCGTCTCCCGGTGGACAAAAAAGGTGACAGTAAGTCCTACCTACCTACACAACCATTGTCACATCCCTCTTAGGTAATTCAAGGTAATTGCTTTACATGTTTGAGATAATCAAAAGTTTTTAACTAAGATAATTTAAGTAACTAACTCTATTTATTCTATTAAGTTAAAATAAAAAATAAGAGAGGTAGATTTAAATATTAGTTTACTATTACTCTTTCTATACTATCTAGTTACCTAATCCTAAAATTAAATACTAAAATATTAAAAAATTATAAAATCTCTATCTAAAAGTTACTCTAAGCTACTAGAATTTAAATAAATATAGAAAGAAAAATATATTTAATTTTAAAAATAAGATATAAACTTTCTTCTACTATTTCTATCTAAATAGATAATTAGTTTTACTTTTAGAAAGTAAATCCTTATATAAATTCGAGACTCTAGAAATACTATTTTATAAATTCTTACTTTCTAAACTTAATTTACATATATCTTTTTTAATTATATATATATTACTAAATTAAACTCTTTCTATATATAGATTTCTTAATAGATATAAGATATTAAGTAAATATTAAAATATAATACTATTAAACTATTAAGATACTTTTAAAATCTTTACATTTATTTAAATTCTACTAGCTTAGTACGACTTTTAGATAAAGATTCTATAATATTTAATACTCTAATATTTACTATTAATTAGTAATTAAATAGTATATAGTATATAGACCCTAAGTTCGTTCTATTTATCTATATCTCTATAGATATATATATTAGCTATAGAGTAAACGAATAGTCTAACGAGGTAGAGATAATAGTAGAAATGAATCGAAATGAAAAGCTCTAGGTGTACGTATATAGGTGGAATGAAAGAGCTTAGTAAGATATCTAGAAACACGAAAAAAAAGCAGAGCTTACTTAAAGAATGACCTAGAGGATATTAAGACTCCTTCCAACAATATATGCTCTCAATGTATAATTATATAAAACAAGTTCAAACCCCACCTATTCATACAAATATTATTTTGTTTTTCCTTTCTCCCTATTCCATCCTTCACACATCCATTTTCCCTCCCCCAAAGCAAGAAAAACACCCACAATCATCACTCCATTCGCCGAAGAGGAAATTCCCGCGTTCAATGCAAGTATGCACATTCCAATGTAGGCGATTATCTATCAAGCCCGCGTTAGTCTTAAAATGCCCATATACAACAAATGGAACGCGGATAGGACCAGATGAGCTTACTGTGCCAAAGATGAAAGACAGAGCCAGCTCCAAATCAAGGTAAGAAACATTCGAAGGCAAATATTAGCGCATAATTGGTATGTATAATTGAGACAACGAAAGGAAAATGTCAAGTTTTAGGTCGATGCAACGCTCGATGAAAATCAAGGGACGATGGCATAGTTCGACGGGTGGAGCAATAGAATGCCAAGGTGGAATCGTGGTTTTCGTCAACTAACGTCAAGGGACCGGTCTCGGAGTTTTCGCATAAGGACCCGATCTTAAAACACACAAATCTCAGTATTTCATTCTTCTCATTGTCCATGAGGGATTATTTGCGGGGTTCGTGCTCACAAGTAATCCCGCTCAAATTCAGCGTCTAGATGGACGGGAACCCTTTCCTCCTCATGGTGACGATCTCGGTCCTTGGTTGCATTCTGGTTCTGTACAAGTTGTAAGAGGAGTTTGTTGTTTTGGTTTAGCAGCACTTCGATGCGATCGACTTTCGTTTCGAGGGTTCGCAGGCGTGCGTCGTTGCCCATTACTTCTCGCCAGTCTTCTTTTGTCATTGCTCCTTCAACTACTACTCGTTTTGGGGGCGCGGGGGCTTGGGCAATTGGTGCAACTGGGTATGGCTGGACTTGTTGGGGTTGTTGTGTTTGCTGCCATTGTTCGTGTTGGATTTGCTGCTGCAATTCTTGAGTGAGGGCCCGTTCATTCATTCGCCTTCTCTTTGAGGGTCGGTATCCATTTATATCGGATTGTCCATTTGGCTGCTGGTGTGGTACCATTGCCCCCCCATGTGGTGACGGAGCTTGTTGGATTGGTGGCGGCGGTTGGTGCGTCATTGGATGCTGTTGGTGATGTGGTTGGTGATGCGTTTGGCGTTGGTGCTCTGGAGGAGGTTGAGATTGTAGGGGCGGAGGTTGATGCTGTGGACTTGGGTTTTGAGGAACCTGCTGTATTGGCGCAGGGGGCGCTGGGCCTGTAACTATCCGCACACCTGGATTTTGAGCTTGTGCTAGTGATTCTGCAGCAATTGCTTGTCTTCTAGCTTCTTTGCGTGATTCTTCCACCTTTCGTCGAGCATCCACTTGTCTCATTCGTTCCGCTTCCGCATCAGAATCTTCAACTTTCAAGAATTCTATCCATTGGTCCAGTCTGTCGTTCAATTCTCCTCCAGGCTTGGTTGGAATTACGCCATTCTCCCAATCCGAGACTGCTCTCCTTCGCACCTCGACTAGTCTTCCCACTGTCGCGCTCATCTGTGCCAGGACTTTCCCCGTATCATTTCGAAAAGCTTCATTGACGCCCGTCCAGAATTGAGCTTTGGTGCCCTCCTTGAAATTATGTTTCTGCTCGTAGCATGCCTTGAGCATACTGATATGATCGCGCTCGTCGAGGTTCTGTCGAGGTTTGCGCGCGCTGCCCCCAGACGCAGAGACCTGTGAGCCTTCTCTGGCCTCGCGAACAGGTGTGACCATTGGGGGACGAGGAGGGGGGTTCATTCGCGCTTCGGAGGTAGGCGTGGAGGAGTTTCCCTCGTGGTTCTGGTTCTGGTGCTGGTGTTGGTGCTGGCCTTGAGCCAGGTTGCTCATGTTGGTTTGCACATTTGCCGGTTGTGGCACCAGACGCGCACCGTGGGAAGGTGTGGTGGGTGATGGAGTGATGGTGGAGGTGGAGGTGGAGGTGCTTGTAGGTGCCATTGGGATCACCTTGAAGGTATGGAAGGACGTAGGTGTGGGCAATGGGTCATTGTCTGCTGGTGGTGGTGCGGTATTGCTAGCCCGACGGGCGAGGCTCGAAGGAAACTTGATGCCTTCCTTGGAATCAACCTCTTCTCGCGGAGTATGAGGGTGGGAAATGGAATTGGAATTATCGTCTGGCGACTGTCCAGATGCAGATGCTGCCGAATCTGAGTCTGGCATCGCGGCGCTAACTAGTTTGGGTACTAGCAAGGGGATTGGCTTCTTTGAGATAAAGTAGGTAGGTAGATAGGTAGGTATGTAGGTAGGTAGGTGGGTAGGTGAGACTGTGCCACGTTGTATTGGGAGAAAGATGCAAGAAGGCCAGTCTATGGTTGTGAAATCCTCGTCGTCTTCATGGTGTCGAGGAGCAGTGGAGGGCAGAGGGTAGAAGTTAGACTTAAAGGTGTCCCGGTCGCGAAAGGGATTTAGTGGTGGTCGGAAGCACCTCAGTCAATCTAAAGTTGAATCTAGATCAGCGTCCACCTAACCTTAACCTTAGCTCTGTTAGGGAATGCACCAACACCACTACTACCTAACTTGTATATGTCACTTGGGGGGCAAAATTCCTCTCCTTTAGTTTCACAACCAAACAAGTCAATCTGCGAATTTAATTCATTTAATTGACTGCGATTGTTACACCAATTGTTCAATAACCCTGAAATGCACGGACACGGCCCTTGAGATCTTTACGTACACCAGTTATGCTTTTTCTGACTGAATATGTTTTACGAGTACATCTTTTCTTTTTGTGCGGGTTTCACGCTTCCATTTTAGTAGCTGCCCTCATGCGTCTTACCAAGTATTCTGTGGCGTGTAACTTAACTCCGCAAAGTCGTGTCGTGTCGTGTCTTCCAATTGTTATATAATAAAAAAGTCTACCCGCGAAGATCTTCGCTAAATTTGGCTTTGTACAAGGATATAGGTACCAAAAGGTTTGAAGTCCCCATCTTTAATTTTCTATTTCCATCTCTTGGTTGTATCACGGTAGTTTAGAGGCTCACCGTAATAACCGGGATAACGTTTGACTGTTTATTACAAGTACATATTCTAACCTTTCATAGACACCAGACATCATTATAATTAATAGTCGATTCCATTATTATAAACAACTAGGCCCCGGGGTGATTACGCGCGAGAGAGGCGTCCTAGCCGCCTCTCATCTGATTACTAATACATCTTCTCAATTTGACCCAGGTGTAACGAGCTATTTACAGCGGGGTCTCGACACAATCAACAAATATTCATTAATTTCGAAGAGTAAGAGGCAGATATTTAACATAATCACAAGCACAAACGAAACTTATAGAAGCGAAAATCTGATGCATTTCTGACATGTAGGAAAAGGGATGATATGAGCCAAAAGAATGTAGTGGTTGGTGTTGAGAGAAATGAATGAAATGTGCTGAAGAGCTGGTGATTTGACATGTTCCCAGTGCCATCCGTAATGTTTGTGGTGTGTTTCTCGTTCGTCCTTGAAAACCTGAAGTCCCAGGGTGTGTTGTCGAATGAGCGGACGAGGACCCCTAAGCTCCGTGGCGAAAAGGCGATTTGACGTCGAGAGAGGTTCGATAGGCCAGTCCTCCTGATATTCGTGCTCCTTCCCCTGTAGTCGAACGTATCGTTCTGTGGTGTAGTGTTTGCGTATATTCGAATCCATCTTGCTGATGTCGTATATCTGGTCCGTGGGTCGACCGTGGTAATTCTCTTCGCCAGTGTCTTTCTTCCTCTACCAGTTTCTCGCCTGACATATCCAATGCCATCCTGAGAGCAATAGCCATCCCGTCCAGTCCGGGTGTTGTACCGCCCAATATTTTCGAAAGGCTGATGCGTGTTGTATCGATCCTAAAATCCAGGGATGTGAGTATTCAATCTCGAAGTCGATATATGTCACTCTCAAAGACCAGTAGCTCTACAAGCTACCTAACCCTAACCAAGTAAAGAAATATGTAGCACCTTGATCGCTTCCAAGAACAAGCTTCAAAGATCCACCAAATGATAAACCAAAACATGAAAATCAACGCTCATTTTCCCATTATCATACGCTGGCGCTTCCCAACATCAAGAGGAGGCCAGGAATGGTCAATGTAACTGGGTGGTGGAGTCTTCTTGTCCTGTTGAACCTTCTTCTCTTGCTCTTCCTTCTCTTCCGCACCAAGAATGAGCTCGGCTAGACGATGCAAATGGCGAAGAGGCTTCGCGACAAACAGAATTCCGATGTCGTCGATGGTGTTCAACATCTCGAGATGCATTAGGCGATAGATAGGACGGAGTAAAAGTAGAATTCCGAGGTCGTCTAAGAAATTGGCAGTGCGCATAAGGTGATGATGTATGAATAATAGGAGTTGTTTGATATGATATGAGCTGAATATGGACAAAAGAGAGGAAGAAATGAGCAACTACTCAGGTCTTTTATTGCCTTACCTCTTGGTCGAGGCAGATAACGACGACGAGGACGATGATGCTGCCCAGGTGATGCTCCATCCCATGATCGTGAGGTAAGGCTCCCATACCGAATGGTGTTGAGGCCTTGAATGATTCAGAACTCGTTATTGAGTACCATACAACGCTCCAACACCTACGTGGTTATGGAGTTGAACCCACCTCTACCCCACATTATGGCGTCCTCTTCTCTTCAACCGCACCACGTCTGTTGCCGGTGGTTATTTCGACCCACGAGGTCACGTCCTCAGGGCAGTCCCACGAAGCCACGGATTCAAATGCAGATGCGCTGTAACCTGCAGAAGGAACGAGACGAGAAGAAGCCCTGAGCGAGGCCTGATGAACCGAGGAAGCGAGGGGGAGCGAGGGGGTTCAGGTTGCGGACACGTCAGTCAACTCACTCAGGGGAAATGCTGACTGTTTCCGCGGTGAAGCAGCACCGCAGCTTCTGGCCCTTTTAGGGGTTGAAACCATCTCGACGAACCATTCGCCCGGTAGGTGCATAGCGGGCCAATCCACGATGATTCCAGATTGATTTGACAGATTGAATTGGGACGGTGGCTGAGAGGTGAGTTGCCGGCTGAGAAGACGGTGAAGCCAAGATAGGGGAAAGTGAGGGAGAGAGAGAGGAGAGAGCAGAGAGAGAGGGAGGAGAGAGAAGGGGAGGAGGGAGGGAGGGAGGGAGGCGTGGAGGGGATCTGGACTGGGAGATCTGTGGCAGTGAAGGCTTCTTCCCTTCCCGGCTCTTGCGGGCCGAGCCATCTAACGAAACGTCCGATTTGGGGGTTGCAGCCCAGGTGCGTTGCCTTGGTGAAGTTCCATGTGTGATTAAAGATTTGACAGCACATCAACAAGCCTAGAGGAGAGAAAAGGATGGAAAACCTGAAGATGGTTCATAAATAATTCTTCTCGCCCAAGTGGAGATTCGAAAATTCAATTTTCACAACACCAACCTGCACGATTCAGTCTCGCCACAAAACACGTCCGACAAGGCATCGTCATCTTAGCAGCAACCTTCCCTTCCAGCCTAAGTAAACGGGAACCTTCGACCTTCTCCCTTCGACCTTCTCCCTTCTACCTCCCCTCGTTCCTTCCCTTCCTTCTCAAAAAACACATCGCACCTTCCTTCTACTCACCATTGATGGTTGAACCGTCTTCCAGGTTCATCATGTCCAAAAAACAATTCGATTCCTTCCTCTCCACCGGCGTTCAAGCGTTCAATATCCCACGCAGCATCCCACGCAGCATCCCCGAAACCACCTTCATCCCTTCGTCCCATACCAGTCCAAACTCCTCAACTTCTCCTAAAACCATCATGGAAAACTCTCGATCACCATCCCAGGGTCCCAATGGTCCACCAATCTCACCCCCAAAGACCAGAAGCGCAAGCGCTGATAACAGCGTCGCAGCCTTGGTAGAAGATTGGAGGGCCTACACACAGAAACTGCGAACACAATTCGACGGAGAGAAGGCGCATATGATTGCGGATAGGACCCGGGCAGATGAGGTTATGGCCGAGGAGAGACAGCTCTATGAACAAGAACGCGCGATATTGAAGGCGAGGATCAGGCAGTTGGAGGAGGCCGCGGCAGCCAGCACCACCACGGGACACGCGACAGGGCCAGCGCAAGAACCGTCATCGTCGTCAAATCCACAAGTTGCCAGTCCACCGATCAAGGCGCCGTCGATTGGAAGTGGGGAGAGTAGCTCGCGGGGAATACCACAAGAGTCAGGAAGGAACGCGGATGGGACGCCGTTCTATGCGCCGGCACCAAGAAACCCAAGTCGAACATTTAGCTCGTCGTCCGAGGAGCGAATCGATTCAATCGTCACTCCCGATGAGACCGACTTGATTCGAGTGACCAGCAAAGAGCTAAAGTCGTCTGATTTCGGGGTTCAGTCACCTACAACCGGCCAAGAATTGAATTCGATACCCGAAGGACCTCCAGAGTCAATTGATATCTCACACATTCAGCCTGAGTTGGAGGGTGTTTCCATTAAAGCGTCAGCTGTCAACCCAACCTTTGCTGCCAAGATTCTGAGTCCAGGTCGTTCGCCTGCAAAGCTGTCGCCCAACATATGCCCTCCCAAGCAAGAACAAGTTACCGAAAGCCCGCCGAGCAGAAAGAGTGTCAGCCCTGAAGACAAGGCAAAGATGACTCTCCAAATCGTAGGCCAGCCGGAAAACAAAAGATTGACCATGCACGCTGGCCACACCCCTTCTCACTCCATCACCAAATTCGAAGATTTGGTAGGTGTTCGCGAAACAAGTGAATCCGCGACACCAACTCAAGAGCACCACTCCGAAGCTGCCTACCGACCTTCCGTTGCCCAAGGCAACTTTGGGGACGATGGGGCTGGAGACCCAGAGGAAGATGACGGAGACAGAGAATTAACTGGTGTCCTCTCACTTTCCCATGGATCGGCAACAGATTCATACTTCCTCGCTCAACTAGATTCGAAACTCGAAGAGGTCCAAAAGAGCGGACAAGTAAGCCCCTCCGAATCGGGGGCCAGTTTGTCCAGCACCACTCGCTCAAGAGAAGTCAGCCAGCAGGAGGAGGAAGCTGATAAGGATGAAGGCCCGCGACTGCGGTTAAAGCCCAGTTTCAACTTTGGAAAGCCGATGGGACGGTTGTAAAATTTCGCATACCCTTTTTTCCCTTTGTCTTCTTCCCTTCTTTGGAGAGTGCGGGATCACAGTACATGCATACACCCTATGATACATTCACGGGGGGAACGGAGGTCGGGACCTTTGTTTATATTGTTTTTGGAGTCTTTATTTTATGGATGGATGGATGGGGGATGGGATGGGATGGTCTGGTCTGGATTGGGCTTTTTGAGGAACTTTTGACCACGGAAGAGGATGTTATGCGGATACCCCCTTTTTTTCTTTTCACTATCACCACAGACAGACACACGTCTTTTTTCTTTTTTCCCTTTTTTTGTATGGATTCACTTTGATGCTCTTCTCTACCCTTGGAATGGGAGGGGGGCTCAATATAGCGCATTGCATTTTCTCATTTGTTGTTTTTTGGGAGGAGGGAGGGAGGGTACTTTACTTACATACATACATAAGAGTCCCTATTTTCCTTTTTTGTGGTATGGAAAACAGCGAGATTGGAATTTTCGGGAACAAGAGGGGAAAAGACAAAATTATTTTCCTTCCTTCTCTTTGGTTTCTTTCTTTTTTTGATTATTATGTGCTGGTTCGTGTGGGGCGGCGTGGGAAAGTTTTTTTTTGGGAAAAGTATCTTTGTTGTGAATTTTATTTTCCCTTTGCGACTATTGATTGATTGGCCTTGCGACAAAAAAAATCTTGGGTGGATGGGTTGGTTTGGGAGGAAAGGGGATTGGAAAAAGAATGGGAGTAAAATTTGGGTTATAGATTTCCTTTCTTTTCCTTTTGTGATGTTTGGTGGTGTATGAGGTACTGACTGGTATTTGGGTATTGTTTATTGGTAGTATTCTATTCATCTTGGTTTGGGACTTGGAGGTTCTTGGATAGGAGTTGGATTGCGAAATGGATCGGGAGATTGTTGGGAGGGGGGGGGGGGACTTTATGAGGAAATGTGATTGTTGTGGTAGTGACAGTGAGAGGGATTTTTTGTTCCCTTCACTAAAACGTTATTATTGGGATGCTAGGTTATTGTTTAGGGCACCGATGTATGGGAAGGTCTTTACGACTGGATGGTATGGGATGGAGAGTGTATTTGTAAACTACTCAAGTCGTCGTGGGTAGAGTAAAGTAAGAGTACTTACTTTTAACTTCTAAACTAGCTCTTGAGTTTGTAAATAGTAGTAGTAGTACAGTCTAAAAACATTAGCCTAAAGGATATCATACTCGTAGAGTGCTCTTAAACATGAGCGAGCTCTTTTCCTTATGTCTCGCTCTCTCTCTCTTCTAAGGAAAGTCCACCTTATAGATACTTAGTAATTATTTACAGAAACTCATACTCCCGACTTCTATACTCCGCCGATATACCGATATTAGGCTCGAGTCGTTAGAGTATGTGTAGAGCATCGGTTCGAATCGGCCTGAATTACTCGAGTAGTACTCTAGATAGGTTTTAAAATCTAAATCTCTTAAGTAGGCTCTGCTCATTTTCTATACTGATCTTAGTTTTAGAAGACAGCAGCTTCATAGACTTTAATTGGGGTGTCTTGTTGAGATGAGTATTATGATTACTTTACAGTTAATTTGCGTGAATGTAGTTTTACGCTAAGTCTCTCTTGTATAGTACGTTAACTCTTGGCGTATAAGCTGATGCGAATATCTAAATTATGATACGAGTCTATCCAAGCTCTTATGGGGATTTGGAAGCGTGAAACAATGACAGTGGCCAAATGCAATGGTTGTTGCTCTTTGAGTGTGCTCATGTGCGATACCTTCAGTGGAAAAGGAAATCTGGAGGTGAATGTGGTTGGGATGTACGATGATTTACTTACAATTGTATCAAAAGCCAGGGCATTGAAAAAACGTGACTGGTGAAGAGTAGAACACCTCTACTCCACCTTCTCAATGGACCTATCAATACTCAATTTGATTATCATACGAGGCTTGAAAAAAGCTGTTTTCATTTCTCCAAAGGAGTTAGGATAGTTGCAGAAGGGCAACTGCCTTGGAATACAGTCACGATATCTTGCAACTCCTGGTATAGAGTCATGAGTTCCGGCAAACCTTGACCGGTTGGTTTTTATCGAAATCTTTCTAATATGAGCTCTACTTGAATCTCATATAACTTCAGTTGGGTGCAAGACTGAACTGCTTTGACGAAGGTTTCGCGTCTTTGAGCAGAAGTAGTTTGTGAATTGAACCTCCTATCGATATCCGGCCAAGGGCAACCAGCAGAGAAAGTGTAAAAGTATAACCCAGAGGATCTAACATAGCGTGATTGAAATCCCACTACTAATAATGGTGATGTTATGCCCATTTCATCCAGTACGTCAATATGCCTCGCTTACCGGGGGTTCGGGTATACATAGCCACCTACTATCCGTACATCGTGACATTGCTAAGGAGATCTCCGAGATGTTTCCAACTATAAAGTACTGTACTCCAACCATACTTCGTAATAGGCAGTCAGCTCCGATTGTTCCTACATGGATTGGGCCTCGACTAGGTGTTTGTCTTCACTGTTGACGCCAAGGTTCTTTCTTCTCATAGAGATCAGATTTCCCCTGGTCTTGTGTGTCGAGGTTGAAAGAACAATTTCTTTGAACCTCAATTTCCACAAAATTGCCATAGATTCTTTGTCTTCGACTACTTTTGCCCACAATCTATTCTCGACCTAAGCCACTAGATTAGAGCTAGATGTCGCCATTTCCCCAGGTTCCCCCTTCGTTTGTTAGGGTTGTGAAACTTTCTACGAACCACGAGACTGCTCTCCAGGTTCTAGATTTATCATGTTATACAAATGGGCAATTTGTCGCCGATAAAAAACGCCGAGACTTGTTCATTGTAGTAGCCGTATTGAATGCCGAGTATCACTAATGAATCCTCCATCATGCCATATCATTTACCTCTTTCTTATTGTCCAACCTTGGCGCCTTTTCGTTGAACCGTGCACTCTTTAAGCAAAATACGCCGCACTATCCAACAAGAAAGTTAAATTAGCTACACGTACCTTTCCTACTTAAAAAGCGCTACTTCCACACAACTCTTCTTACTCAACCAACAGCTTTCCTACCTCTTACCTCTTTGAAAACACAAAATTCACCACACCCATTACAGTCACGATGGTCAATCTACTCCAAATTCTCTTTCCTCTCTACATCTACCCAATTCCGGGTGCATGGGATCCTTTGTACACAAGCATCAGCGCAAATCCCAGTGTTCAATTCAATCTCATCATCAACCCAGATTCTGGTCCAGGAGCGGAACTTAAGCCTGACTACATCGACGCCTTAGCAAAACTCAATTCCTACAACAATACGCAACTCTTCGGTTATGTCCGCACCACCTATTCGGCTAGACCAGAAGATGAAGTCAAAGACGATATCAGTATCTATGGACGATGGACCGAGAATTGCGCCGTGGATGGAATCTTTTTCGACGAAGCAGTTTCCAACTTCGACGAGAGAACAGGAAACTACATGAGTTCAATAACTTCTTTCGCCAGGGACACCATTCCCAACGCCAAAGTGATCTTCAATCCTGGTGTCAATCCGTCTCCCGAATTCTACCAAATTGCAGATATCATCGTCGCCTCCGAGATTACTTACAACACCTTCACGGCTCAGACACTCCCGTCCATTCCAGAGCAGTTCAGAAGCCAAGCGGCCGTCGTTTTATACTACTTCTCGGGTTCGCTAGATGACCAGAGGAATGTGGTGAACGATGCTGCAGATTCGGGCGTGGGATATCTTTTCATCTCGGATCAGGAGTACAAGTCCTTCTCTACGGTCTGGACTGAGTTTGTTTCGGATGTCGCGAACGCGAATAATTAAGTGGTTCAAAACATGGTGCAGCAGGTTTTATTTTGTATATAGTGTTAGAAGTTGGGAGTTACTTTGGTGACTTGGGAGACGATTACCATTCATTATTGTTTTAGTAGTAAATATCAATTTCATCATTTTGATGAGTGTGGGGTCATCGTGAGAAGGATTCAACCCCTATTGTTGCAACCGAGATTATTCATCGTTTGATAATGTGCCTCTTGGGTACCAACCCCACAAGTTTTCTTCCTCCAGAAAGCAATTATAGACTTTTCTTTTGCAGATGATTGGAAACGCATCATCTTTACATCATCAAACTTTGCTGTTTTATCTATTACACTCATTACCTCCAACTCGCGTCATACTGAGATCACCGCCAAGGTTCGGGACCCAAAAAGTACACCCAATCAAAAGACCAACAGAAACTCTGAAAATGACAAGAAAATTATACCAAGTTTGCCCCCCCCCAAAAAAAGCGTAACATTTAAGAAATGTAGCTCGTTTCAAAATGAAAGTGCTGGGAGCTTTTCTCAGAGGCTAGACTCTGTTCGGGGGGCTCAGGTACTCCACCTTCGGGCACTAACAACCTAACCTCCCGTCAGTAGGTGGCATCGGCAACGTCATCTGCAGCCCTAAATTAACCTTCTATTCCCAAGCCACTAAGCCCACAATCTGGATTTGATACGGTGCTTTTTGGACATACTGCCCATCCTCCAAAGTCACAATAGAGGTTGATAGGAGAGCGGCTGAACCAAGAGAAGCGACGGATAATGATATTTGGGGAGATGTGAGATGGCTCAAGTTTCACCGGGACAAGAAAGGTGGGTGTATGGGTTATTGATTTGGCGTCGTGGGGAACAAGACTGAAATGATGGGAATAAATTGTCGTTTCCTGGAGGGGGGCTTGGGAATGGGTTGAGAATTGTTGGTATTGTACACGTCTTTTGACGGCCTTCTGACTTGGAGGTGGCTTCCCTCCCAACTTTTTTCATGAAAAGAAAATCATCGTTCGGCTACCAATTGCCCTTTGAACTCCTGCTCAAATCTAGCTTATGATTGTGTAGGATTTCTTGAGGTTTTGGGACCTCATGTACTGTCCATCACGTTTTTTCTATCTCTCAGCTTTATATTTGGGACTTTTATTTCTCGGAAATATCCTCGGATATATCTCGGATCTGTTCCGATCACCAATTTATACAAGTAGGTAGTTCCGATTTAGAGGTAAGAGTACCTTGAACTTAGCTTCCCTAGCCATCAGCCATTAACTTGAAATTTTATACTCGACATCGGCCAAAGTTCGAGGTCTCCTGTTTGCTAATCTTTATATTGTGATCTTCATTCCCCATTCCTCATTATCAATTCTCGCTACTTCCACATCCTACTTCTCAAATCCGTCCTACAATCTCAGCCCGGATATCCTCCAACTTTCTCTTCTGTTTCCCTTCCCCATCAAAATTCTCATCACTCAACCAAAGTTCCAAGGACTCTTTGATATGACTTTTCCATTCATCATCCAAGATACTAAACAATAGGGACTCGGTTAGCTCGTTCTTTTAAAAATGTGAAAGAGATTCTGTATATATCCCCAGCCGAGAATTCCAGCGTCTCTGCGGTTTTTGCATGAATCGTACTGAATCTCCCAAGGCAGTAAAAAAGACAGGAGACGTCAATAAGTCAACTCACCTAAACCAAGCAGTGTCCCTCCGATGCCCCTTAGCAACCATACTAGATAGAACCAGATTTAGCAAGTGCCCCTTGACCCAATAAAGCAAAATACTCCTCCCTTATCCAAGGACGAGAAGATAAAAAACTCACTGCTTCAAAAACACCCCCTCCGCCCTCCATCCAAGTCGCTTCGCCGCATTCATACTCGGACCATTCAAGGCATTACACTTCCACTCCACCCTCTCATACGCCCACTTCTCAATCGCTTCCTTCAGCAGTAAATACACCACCTCAGTACTCCCCGTGGTCCTTTGTAATTTCTTGCCATATGTCAAATGACCCAATTCAATACTGTGGTTTACAGGCTCGATATTGAAGAGGAAAATGATGCCCACTGCTTCGTCCGGAGAAGAGTTGAGGAAGATGGAGAAGGGGAAGGATTTAGGTGTCGCGATGAGGAGGTGGATGTAGTCGCTAAATGATTCGACATCAGGGAAGAGACTGCCCTGGGGGAGGTACGTCCAGAGCTTTTTGTCGGTGGGTGAAGATATGGAATTGAAGAGGGAGGGAATGTGTGCTGCTGTGAGGGGTCTGAGGGTGATGTGCTTTCCTTTCAAAACCGAGGATGGGGAATCGGCGGATGGGACCAGAGAAGGGGTTGTCGAAGCGGGAGGACCAATTGGTTGGGTGGCCGCTGATGACATGATTCGGGGAAAACGTCTTGATGGTAGATATCAGGGAGAAATATGAAATATGTAGAGGAATGGGAAGAATGGGGTGTTTTATATCGCGTGCTTCTATACCCATGAGTCATGCGCCGAATTCGGATGAGGAATTGAAATCAATACAGGTCTGTTTAACGTACACCCAACGGAACATATCCCTTTGCACCAACAAGATTCGGGAGGGTGGAAAGAAGGGTGTCTGTTGAGACTTCGCACAGTCTTTTGGTTCTTGATCTATGTGTTTGGTCGGGATTGAAATTCCGATCTTTCAGTGCAAGATGACAATTCTTGATCCAGTCTGGGAAAGTCCTCTCTATTCGCTTCGTTGTACAGATTATACAGAATGCACTTTCCTCATACTCGCACTGTAATCCCAACCTGCCATTTTATTAACTCTCGTCACGTGTGACGTCTCCTTTTTGATCCAAACCGATCGTTTCTATCTCCTTATATCGTACAATGAATTCTCATGAATAGGCAATATATCCTGCAGGATTCGTGCTCAACTTGTGTCTCATGAAAGCTGTCTTCTCGGCTCTCAGATCCTTATCGTCGTCTCGAAGATTGATTTTCCTTGGTGCTGGACCGTTCTCCTTTTCCCAATCAACGTAATCTTTATGAATAGCCTCCAGCTCCTTTTTGAGGTGGTCGAGTTGAGTTTGGTAGTCTTCAAGAATCTAGAAGGAAGTTAAAATGATTATTTCATCAGAAGAAGTAGGCAAAACTTACCTTTTTAGCCTGTCGTGTTCTCTCTTCATCCAACCCCTCTGGACTGTCCCCCCCACTCCTTTCTATCTCAGCCTTCAATAACTTTGCTCGTTCTTGAACAGTAAGCATTCGAGCCCAAATCTCTTCTCCTCTTGCACCGAGTCCAGGATCGCTAACACCTCTCTCCAGCGCCTGTAATTTTGTCTTCAGATCTTCTTCATCCCCTCCCATCGCATAACCTCTATTTCTCAATACTTGAACTTTTGTGGCTAAGGCAAGATATCTCTGCTTGAGAACTATGTGCTTTCGTCTGGCATCCATAGCGCGTATGCTGGTTTTTGTATCGTGGGTTTGTAGCATCAATGAGAGGGAATTGTTGATTTCGTGAAGGCGAGCATTATAATGTGCCAAGTTTCGTTGCTGATTCTTTATCCTCTCGCCCAATTGTGCAAATCCCACACACAAGACTGGAATGAAACCAGGCCCAGGTTTGTTCGAAAGTGCTTCATCCCATGCCTTTGGATCTTCGTTGGGTCCAGCTTTATAGAAAGGAACCATATTATCATCGACCTTGTTGTAGAAATAGTGCTGAAATGCGCAATCACGGCTGGAGACATCCCATTTCGAGAGGACAGTACCGATTTGTTCTGGAACGCTCTTTTCTCCTGGGAACATGTTAGCAATAGATTTGGAGGAAGATCGAAGCGCATTACGAGGCTTGACACCACTGTTTGGCTGCCACAGAGAAGTACTCAGAGTGTTTTGTGGTGGCTGTCCAAACAATCCATTCCCTTGTGGTTGCTGGCCTGGTTGAACGTTTCCCAAGCTCCCAAATAATCCTCCGGTCTGTGCCTGCTGCTGAGGCTGTTGATTTAGTTGTTGATTGTTCTGACCCAGGCCACCAAATAACCCCCCTCCCTGCTGTTGCTGTTGATTTTGTTGTTGATTGTTCTGACCCAGGCCGCCAAACAATCCTCCTCCCTGCTGTTGCTGAGGCTGCTGTGTACTGTTTCCTAATCCACCAAAAAGCCCCCCACCTTGTTGAGGCTGCTGAGTGCTGTTCCCCAGTCCGCCAAAGAGCCCCCCAGTTTGAGTTGGTTGTTGTGGTTGCTGAGTGTTATTTCCCAACCCTCCAAACAATCCACCTCCTTGCTGCTGCTGCTGAGGCTGTTGTGTACTCGATCCCAATCCGCCAAACAGTCCTCCAGTTTGCGCAGGTTTAGATTGTCCGAATAATCCGCCTCCTTGCTGTCCTCCACCAGTGTTCCCGAATAACGACGACATGTTGCAATTCTCCTAGCGCCGATACGCCGCGTATTGAATATAACAATAGCTATGCTGGGTTTTTGAAGGTTGTCGGGGCCTACGAGATGCGAAGTTGTTGATTCCAGGTGAGTGAGCGTGTATCGGGGAAGGATGGAAAGAGTGACGAGAAGAGCAAGGAGTAAGTGAAATGAATGGCACGAGAGACTTCGAGGAGCTCAAGGACGAGCTTGCGGATGGGTGGATGGGCGGTAAATCTGTATGAGCTTTCGCGGCGCAAGAACAAAAATACCAGAACGCGACTTTGAACCTAAAGCTTTCCCGAGATCGAGGCCTGAGGCATGAAATTCACGGGTGACCAATGACAACCCTCTGTTTCGTGCTTGGTCAAGGTCAACCTCAGTTGAGAACGAGAGTCGTCGAAACCGAAAGCTATCAATTGACTTCAACCACCCTCTGCCTCTCTCGAAGAAGCTCTCAAAATGTCAGGAAGACGGCCATTGTATGTTGCCCCCTGGCTACGATACCTCCAAGCGTGTGCTTCAGTTACTAACGTTTGCCCAAATACAGATTCAATCAAGCCGTCCTCATCGACACCACACCTCTCCCCAAAGAGATCCCAGCAGTCGAAGAGATAGGAGCGAGTTCGGCACCTCTACTATCGGCCAGTTTCTTCATCGGCGCACGATGCAAGGCCTACAATGATGATTTTATGCAATGCAAGACCGAGAACCCGGGACGAGGAGAGTTGGATTGCTTGAAGGAGGGCAGACGAGTTACAAGATGCGCAAAGAGCGTGTAAGTGCTATATTTTACTTGGGAGCATTACAATTGAATTGGGGTGATCTGGGAATTGGGTTGTGGTGTCGAGGATTTGGGTGATGTGGTTTGGGGGGTAGTCAATTCAAACATACCGTACTAACTTGGGGACGAACCACAGTATCACAGACGTCAACAAACACTGCCTCGAGGAATTCCGAAAACATTGGACTTGCTTAGGTAGGTTCTCTCCAAGTCACTTTTTCCTCTTTCGGTTTGTTTTTGGTGGACCGAAACGTGGTTTCCTCTCACAACCTAAGTTCCCCCTCATTTTCCTCCAACATACTTCTATAAGTGGCAGTATTAATGTATAAATTACTCGCAGATAACAACAACCAGCAATTGTGGCAATGTCGGCCAGCAGAGTGGAAGCTCAACAAGTGTGTCTTTGACAATTTGGTTAGTCCGCCCAATCCATCACTTGCCCCGCAACTGCTAACGTCTTTTTAAGTCATTGAAAAAGGAAATACCCGACACTCCAAAAGGAGAAGTTCCAGTTCATGAAAGACCTCATCAGCGTTACGCTCACCATGGGCCTTGAAGGAATCTAATTTTAGAGCTGCAAGAATAGTCCCTTTTCCTGTTTGTACATAAGAATAGACCCCAGTCATCGAATCCATCGTTTCGTTTTTTGCAGCTTTATTTACAAGATAAGAGGGGGGGGGGGGAGAAATAAGAAATACTGCAAGCTTACAATGGTTAGTGATTGCTAAAGAGGATTTCGTACCCCAAATGAATGGAAAATCACTCAGCAATCGCCTATATCAAGAGGGCTGCCCAAAAATGTTTGCATTACCCACCCGAACAAAATGACCAACGGCCCTCTTACACTGAAACACCCTTACTTGACTTTACGAGTGCAACTCTTATTAGGATTCTACCGATCTTCACTGGCAACAAAATAGGTCACTTTGATTCCATGATCCCTGGCGTATCAATTACCACGCTTCTCGCTCGATATTGGATCCCAGCATAGCATGCGTCCTATCACTTTACAGGTCCTTCGCGAGCAGCTTCACAACTTCTTAGTGACTCATACCTTTTGATTGAAATGCGCCCGGGATTAGGATCGAGAGATATCTCGCGAAGTTCTAAGACAATCTAGAAATCGACTTGACAATTACCTTTGACCTTCTCATAAAATATCTCAACCTCCCATCCTATCTGCCTTTCCACCCCACCCTGCGCCCTCCTCTACATGACGTAGAAAGCCCTACAGACGCCCGGCCCTCTGTTTTAACTCCTTTTAGAACTCACTAAAGACTCCCATACACTAAGCAAAAGAAGCTATATTCCGGAGATGAATATTGAGCTTAGAGAAATGCAGTCTTCACTATTGAAAAGGGTTACCGTTTGATACAAACCCACATCACGGTCTCATAACAAATTTGTAACTTGATTTGAGTTGCTCAATTGATTCTTAACTGTTGGAAGAAGGCCGTGTTTATGTACATCTTGAATCTCAGCTCTTTCCTCAAGCCAGCGCAGAAGAACTCGCAACTTCAAAGTCGTTTTCTTTGATAAAAGGAAAACGTGCTGATAAGTGCAGGGGATGTCGGGAGAACTAGATGGGGTTATTTTGTTGCTGAAAGTGATTCTATGTAGAGCTTGAGTTAGAGGAAAACTCCTCGCAAATCCAGAGTTATTGTTGAGAATAGGAAAACTTGTAAATGTGTGATAGGGGAGGTTGTGGGAATTCGAGGGGGATTAATTGCTCTCTGGAGAGGTTCTCTGTACTTTAGAAAAATCCAGCGCTTTCTTCCAGAGCCGAGCAATTCATCTCCAATATCAAAACAATAACCGCGAAGAAGAAAAACTTGCTGACGGTGTAGTCCGGGGAAGGATGGCTGGAAAAACTAAAGCTGGTGATGATATTGTGGTAAAACTTCTTGATGTCGTGTAGTAAGTGCTTCTTACCGCGGGAGGGGTGGTGTATATTTTGTTGTGTCGTGGTACTTCGCTGTAAATTTTTTGACCGACATATATGAGAGATAGTCCGAATGTCCTCATATTTGAAAGCTTCCTTAATCCTCGCTATCATCCCCATACTCACTTTTCTCCGAATCTGAAATATCGCTACCGTCGTCCTCGGATTCAGAAAGATGGTTGAGATCTGGAAGTGGGATATATCGTTCTTCATCAACAAAACCCTCCTCGTCGTCCTCCGGGTTATCAGGCAATTCGGCCCAGGACTTTTTGAGTTTGTTGAAGAGTCTCGTGGTTTCTTTGGATAGCTTGTTTCTGGTCTCTGTTGACGATCGCTCCTCGGGTTTGAGCCCATCATCAGAGGTGTTGTTAATAATCATATCCAGGAACTCCTCCCTGATATTGGTGCTTATTGGATTAATCCCATTGTTGAATGCCATTGGAAGATCGGTCCAGAGTTTCTCAAATGTTCCCTGAATAGAATCTGCGCAAGCTTCATACATAGATAGTGAGTTTTCGGTAATATGTTCAAGGTGAGTTTCTCGGTTCCTCTTAAAATGCCCTCTCCCTATAAATCAAAAGTCAGTTGTAACTTTCTTGAAGCTCAAAAATCTGAAATGCAAAAACTTACCAGCTTCTTGTCCACATTCAATATAAATTTCTTCCCAATTATCTTCAATGGTTGGTTTTACCATGCGATGAGCTGTGTTCGCGCACGCAGCTATTGGTCCGTCAAATATTGCTGTGGAAATTTCCTCAATTTGAACGGGTGTTCGAGTGATGCTTTCCCTCCACTGATCCACTGAAATCGCGATCTCCGGAGAAATTTTCAAAACGTCTGTTCTGACCTGGTTGAGAAACTGATTGATGCGGAGTTGAACACCGGAATTATAATAGTTTTTCTGGCCAGGAAGAAGTTGATGAATGGTTCTAGTCCATTGCTTCGAAAGAGGATCAATGAAAAGTCCCACCCTAAACAAATGGTTAATAATTTAAAAAAAACTGATTAAGCTGTTCAAACTCACATGTCTCCGTTCCATTGAATCACTTGTCCTTTTGTTGTTGTCTAGTCACCTTTACCTCTGTTGGTTGCTCGATGCGTAGCCCAAGGCAACTTGAACCAGCTTTTCACGAGCGTGATGGCGTCTTCAGCAGCTTTAGTTTGCACGCTGAGGATTTCCTCACCCAAATCTTTCTGTATCAAGTCCTTGCGGTTTTTGACTAATTCGAGGTTCAAATTTGACAGGTTCTTCAAAGAAATTAGTCATTCTGCTTCCTAGAAGGTGGGCATTAGGGGGTCTGATCTTACCTTCTGAAGGGCTGTAAATTTCTCGTCGAAAATTGTTTCAACGCAACCCCTCATTTCGGTTGTAATCTTGAAATTGTTGGTGCTATCTTGAAGCCATGAAGCCATTGACAGCTCCAGACCTTCCACAGCGTGGAGGAATGCGTCGGCGGATTGCTGGCGAGTATCCAATGTTGTACCTACAAGCCACTTGCTCAATTTGCCAATGTTTGTGTCCCTCAGAGCAGGAAAACCCTCGCATGGTTTTGTATTTTTGCGAATATCGAAGAATGCATGAGATGAGACACAGAAAACTCCGAGTGGGTGTTCGTTGTTTCGGGGAAGAGATTCAGTCATAACGGCGAAATCTTTTCTGAGCGCGTTCGTTGTTAATCTGTTGCGATACTTGATGACTCCTGATTTAATTCTAGATTCCACGCGCTCTAAAGACTCTGCAGTACGGGTCGTGCGTTTGGTGTGATGGCGGAGAAGAGCGCTGCTCCTTGCTATTTTTTCCTTTATTCCTTCGATGTCTAGCTTGATGCTCTCAATTCTAGCAATCATAGCATTTCGTTTTTCACTTTCAGTGGCACCTGGTTAAAAAAAAACAAAAGTTGTTTCAATAATGAGGATCATTATATTATACTTACCTGGAACCTCAACATTCTCAGCCCGCTTGCGCTTCTTAGGGCGAGTTTGCCGAATGGAGTAACTGCCTTGGACTTCGGAACTGTTGGATATGTCTCTGGTCGCCTCTTCCTTCTGAAGGTCGCGATTACGACGACTCAGTCGTCTGTTGTCGCCAGTCTGTTGTTTCTCAAGGTTGGCGCAGAAGGCTTGCAGCTTTTCGAGATCGCCTTCCAAATTGTGTTTCTGTTGAAAAAGAGGACCAAGTTCCCTTTTCAACACAGGATGCTGATCAATGATTCGATTATGTCTGATATTGTCATCGGTCTTTGTGACTATGAAACACAGAGATTCCGATGTTAATCGACCCTCAAGGGTTAAAGTTCTTTGTGCAACTTTACCTAAGATCTCATGCGCCGCTCTGTTTGAGATGGGTCTTTCACTGGGTGCTAGTATGCAATTTACAGCCAGATTCTTTTGATAATCATCGGCAATTGAACCTCTTGCCACATTTGTATCTCCATATCCAGGCAAATCAACCAAGACGATACCATTTTTGAGAATCTCAGCTTTGACATAGAGGCTCACGAGCTTTATCAAGGGCCATTGACTGAAAGAATTTTCAACATCTCCTTCCGAATCTTTGGTATTGATGTATTCCTTGATTTGGGACGTGAATTCCTTTTGCGTGAAGCTAGAAATTTTCTGCGTATTACCTAGAAGAAGTTTGACGTTCGAGTGTTCAAGAAGGCGTGAAACATTATACTGCTTTAGGTCTTCGATTGTTTTGATCTCAGGGTAGAGTACTTCAATTTTGTTGAACGTCTTCATGATTCGCTGGTCTCTTTCCGGGTCTCCGTTGCCGTCTTCAAACTCGTCTTCTTGTTCTTTGTTTGCCAGATCTTCGAAAAGAATCGTGAGTTCTGCCCCCCATTCTTCAGCGCCAATTCTCTCGACAACTCCCACGTATGGGGGCTCCGGAGCATCTTTGGTTTGATATGATATCTCGATGACAACGGCTGTACATGCTTTCATGTCGTCTGCTGGTAAAACATCTTCGTCTCCGAGCAAGGCGTTGATTAGAGTTGATTTGCCGCAACCTTTTAATGTCAGCTTTCATGTCATTTTGCTAAAGGAATCAAATCTTACCTGAAGCCCCAAGAAACCCAATCAACACCCTACGCGTCTTCTTTCTGGCACGGATTTCCTCTGGATGTGTTGTCAGCAACTTGGTAGTTGACAAAATATAATGGAGGAACGAAAGAGAAAAACACACCAATTCTTGAAAGCCACTTCTTAACGCTGTTGACTTGTGAGGAGTAGCATCTCAGAACGCGGTCTAGTATATCAATGAAAACCAGGGCATCTTCGACTGCTTGCTCTTTGATCAAGACTTGGGCAAGTTGATCAAAATCATTACAGATTTTCCATGTTGCTTCGCCGGGTTGCATTAAGGGCATGGCTTCACTCTCGTCGGCGCTAGCAACCTCCTCCATGTTCCCCGATCCCCCCCCGGTATGTGGTCGGCTATCATCCTCCACAAACAACGAAGGTTCATCCAACACATCTGACACATCCATCATATTTGAAGATTCTTCCATTTTGCTGTGTTGCACAGGTCTTTTCAATAAACCGGGTTCAATTGTTCCATAAGATAGGAGGATGGGATTTTCGGAAGAAACGAAGGATGTGAACAAGGTGAACTCGAAATCCCAAGGCTGTGGAGGTGGTCACAAAAAATGTTGAGGTGAACTAGGCAAAGCAAAGATCAGCTCTAGATAAATACTTTTTTCACCCAAAGGTGAGGGAGTGATTAAGAAGTTATGTCCTTACGAGAAGCTGAAAGGTGAGATTCCGGTCAAACTGCTTCAACAAAGAGCAACTTTGAGACACCAATGGCAAGACTCGGCTGTTGGTTATGAGACGTTGAATGTACCTTAACTAGAAGAAATTGAGAGCGAAGAAGAAGAGGGAATAAATGTTTGAGGTTAATGTTGATTGAAGTGAGGTGTGTTGGGTAGTTGAGGATGAGGTGGATAGATGTTGATTGAGGTGTTGCCTTTTGTAGAAGTTGTTGTAGAGGAGAAGGTTGAAGAGGGAGAGAAGACCCTCTAAAATACCTGGATGGTGCTGGTGGCTATTCTCAAGCAGGTGCGGGGTTAGAAGAGGCGAGGTGATCTCGAGGAAGAGCAACCTAAAGGGACACTTCCTAAGTGGGAAACAACCTGGGACAACATTCAATGCACCCGCCCTTCTGAAAATCCTGTGAAAGATTGGAAATTAATTCTTCCCATTATCTGGGACAATGAGTTTTCGAACAATTATGGTGCAAATTACACTACTTTGAGGAGCCAAGTACTTCAGAAAAAGGTGATTATTTTCCCTTCTTTCTATACAAGAACCAAGAGAAGACATAGCGAAGATATTTGTACACGCGTGATCCTAGAAACATTTTATTTATTTGAGGCAATCAAACTAAGTCCACGAGTTTTTCTTGTAAGAGTAAATAATAAAGCTAGTAGCTTATTTTCTTTCTGTCAGAATATAACAAATGTCAATAGCACGAATTCGCGACTGCGACAGGTCAAAATATGTAGAAACTGCTTTGCCAAGAAAATGAAAAAGATAATGATAAGTAAGTTGTACGACCATGATCGGAGCTCTGAAAACTTCCTCCGTTCAGTATTAGTTTTCGGGAGAAGAGCCGGATAGCCAGAAACCCTCGGGAAGTACTCAGGCCAAAGCGGTTCAGCTTCCATATGTCTCACCTAAAGCAATCTAGAACTTGTATTTGAAACTGAAAAGAGAGGAAGACTATAGGCTAGTTTGGACGAAGTTTTCAATCATTCTAGGATATTGTAGATGGAAGTACGCATCTGATCTTGAACTGCTTTCATCGCCAAAACACTGCACTGGGGATAGGGTAGGGATGAGCCGATATGAAAATGACTCGGCTTAACTGAAGAATCGTCTAGAGATGGCAGGATTAAAAAGGCCGAGTTTATGGAAAAGAGGGAAAAAAGATGAGGAAATTTCAACCTAGCCACGAGCTCATAAGATGGATTTCAAAGACCTTACCGGAAATGATACCCCAATTTTGATTTTCCTGGATGGTTGGGAAGAATGAAGAATAGTTTGCTCTTCTTCCACTTATTGAGAGCAAGGGTCATTGTGCCAGCTATCTTAAGGAATTATTTCAGCTGTTCCAAGATATCGGGGAAAATGAACTCTAGTTCCACCTTTCTATTTCGAATCAAGGGTTTGACTATTTCGAAAAACGTTAAAGCATTTTAGTTGAAGATCCAGTTAGAATAATACTTAGAACAAGACACTCTTACTAGAATTTTAAAAACTATACTGAATGTTCAGGATAATAAGTAGTATTCTTCTAAATATTCTATAGAACTAGTAGACTAAGGATCTGACTCTACTTAACACTTTATAAGAATAACTATCCCTCTTATTTTAAGGCTAGTAAGTAGCTTATACTTAGCTTTTTAAAGAAAAGAAGTCTATCTTAATTTATTATCTTTATTAATACATATTTTATATAGTCGATTAGGTTATTCTCTATCTATTTATTATTAGATAAAATTCTCTAAGCATTAGTATTACTTAGTAGTTATAAGTGTTATATAAAAAGAGTATATTGTCGTTAGTATATATAGAACTAAGCTATAGAGGTTCTAGATACTTATAGTATCTAAGCGAGTACTATAACTAATTAAGTGCTATTTACTTAGGTATACTGACAGTGCTAAAAATACATAGAGCCGGACTAGCTATTAAAGCTTAAACCTATTACGAAAGGTAAATCTTGTATAGGTACGGCAACCTTACGAAATTCGACACTGACTTGACCGTTCGCCGAGGTATCGTGCCGAACAGGGAAGGAACGACTCTGCTCGCAGCGTATTGATATTCTGGCGAAGGTGCACAAGTGACACCCAGGAGTTCCTTACCGTGACATCAAATCAAGGGACTATGGTAATAATCAATTTAATCCGTAGTTCTGCTACCTAACCAAGTAGACATACCTGGTTCCCAGGGTTGCGGCACCCTCAGATTTGACCACAATCCTCGGTGCCACTGGGGATGGTTTTTTGTAGAAGTAAGTCGCGACTGAGGGGAGACTTCTGATGGAGTTGAGATTTAAGGTTGTCTTTAGCTGCTCATTTCTTTCTCATCCGTCTGCATTGGCTCTTTCCATGAGTGAACGCTTGTTTTCAGCATGGCTTCCTCGTATCCTTTCTCTTTCTCCTGGTTCCTCACCATTCGAAGGTCTTTTCTGTTTCCCCTCCCCAACAAAATCTTTCAACTTGCATTTTTCGCACTTCGCTGCCCATTGCTTCAGTTTTTTTTTTTTTGGAATCAAGGCATCTTTTGAGTAGAAGAGAAACCCGTTAGCTTTAGCCCCATTCTTATGCCACCCTTCCCAGAAATCGAATATACAAGGTCATTGAAGCCCTGAATTTCACGAGTCGACCTCAACAACAGACCGAGAATCCAAAATGGTAGTGGAACGCAGCGAGGAGGAAAGAACCGAAAACCCGGGTGTAACTGAGGTGTGTTCTTCTAAAATCAAGCCTAAACCCGAGTCCTAATTTTCGAACCAGAGTGCCAACACAGGCAACCCTGGATTATTCGCAGATTTCCCAAAGAAAGTTCCGAGCGATTTCTACCCAGGAAACCATGGACGTGCCATGGACGCTATGCTGCAGAGGGAAGATCTCATTCTTTTGGCTTTGAATAAGATATGGGACACCGTGTAAGTACTGAGCTCGAATCGCAGAACAGTGAGGGGAGATGGAAATGACACTGACATCTGCCAAAACATGAAGCCAAAGAGAGAAGCCAAGACGGACAACCAGAAGGACGGCTGCCACAGAGGCCGACAGGCGAATAGAATTGCTGTTCCCCCCGAGTGATTTTCCTACCCACACAGAAGGGATATATGGAGCCGCGTTGGATACTATACAGGGAAGGCAGGAGTTGATGGCACATGCAATACAAAAGATCTTCGAAGCTGTGTAAGTCTTGCAATTTTCCCGTGGACCATGAAACGAGTCGCTATCGTATACAATGCGTCTATTTGCTAATCTTCGCGTGCCAAAATAAAGAATCCCAGAGGATCCCAAAGGAAAACAGACTAGACGCAAAAAAGGAGCGTTCGAGTCCGAGGAAGAGGAGAATGAAGGTGATGGAAAGCGCCAAAAGATTGGGGACACGGAAGAAGAATTAGTACCAATATCAACGATGATTCCAGAGGGTTTTTTTGAAATCTTGAAGGGTATTTCTAAAGTCTTTGTAGAGAGTGGACAGCAAATGCCCAACGATAAATCCCCAAAAGCCTCCGCTTGGGCGATTACTTGGAGACAATTCGTCATGGAACACGTATCTTGGAAGGAGAGGGAGAAGTTGTGCAAGTTGACGGATAAGCAATGGGATGACTTGTATCTCAAGTGTTCCAAGGAACTTCCGGAGCCGAAAGGAAAAGAAAAGGCACGTCCCAGCCCTGCTGAAAATACAACTGATAGAGGCACACCTAGGGTGAAGAAGGGAATTGCACGTCGAGTTATTAGAAGGAACAAAAGTCATCTAAGTGAGGAAATTCCTCGAGTTGCAGATCAGAGAGTGGAAGCGGAACGTCGCAACACTGGGGAGGAAACGAATCAGCCAAGTGCTCAAGTCTCGAGCTTGAAGAAGAAAGAAATGACACGTCGCAATACTGAAGATGGAACAGGACAAGCAAGTAATCAAATCTCAGACCTGGAGAAAAGAGAAAGGATACGCCGTAGCACGGAAGACAGAATTAACCACCCAACTGACCAAGTCTCAAACCCAGAGAAGCAAATGTCACGTCGCAATACTGGGGACGGTAGAGACATCTCACATGAAAGAGGGTTGGATTTGAGGCAAAATGAAGAGGAAGCTCACAGTAATCAACTGTCTGGAGAAAGCAAAAGCCAGCTAAAAGATTCCACCGTGGGCAGAAAGAAGAGGGACGCGGAAGCAAAAAAGAAGTTGGGTATATCCTGAGTTATTTTGTATTGGCCAATGAGGACGAATCAGAGAGAGGTTGGGTACCCGAGAAAGAGACGGGATGTTCGGGCATCCTGTGAGATCACAGTAGGATGGAAACTTTTTAGAATCATGACATGGATTATTACAGAGAGGAGTTGTTGTATTCATTCTGCCACTGTAGAGTCTAGTAGCGAACCAAGGAACGAACAGCAATGACTTTATAGGTAGCTACTACTCTAAGCGGAGCCGTAGAACGATCATCCATTTAAACACTATTATTTAACTTTTTTAGCTCCTTCTCCAATTCGGCGAGTGCTGATGCTCGTTAGCTGCGGACTTCAAATCGTGCCACACTTGCGGATGACACTAGAATATACTATACAAGGATGGAACGTTGAGAACTATTTTGAAGTGCGGACGCGAGATCTTCCACAACTTCCCACACACGCCAGAATCTTTCTCCTACCAACCCAGAAATGCCCTGTTAAATATCGATGTCATGTTATGCAGCGTTGAAAGCAAAAAGGCGGGCATGATTCTTGGATACAACGAGTTTTGAGTTTTAGAGCAGTGTCATTTTCACTCAAGGGAAGTCAGCCCGTGAATAAAAAGGGGAATTAGCCGTTATCATTTTCTTCTGACTGTCACTCTTACGCAATCCCAAAGCGCTCAATTTTCCTGAGCTTTGGACAAGCCACAACAACTCCGACGCATAATGAGATAGTCTATGAAGTAACAACCTCTCGGCTCGGTATCGTCAATTTGCCCATTTTCAAGCAATCAAGAGATTCACATTTTCTTGGTAGCGAACCTCCATGAAAAGGGAAACACAAAATCCCAGCATCTCAGTGGTAAGATCTCGTGGTTGAACTGAAGGGAGCTCATTCAAAAAGGGATGATGGCACGGCTTACGTCGGGAAAACTCTCGGCTCAACCACACAACTTCCCACCAAAAGGATATGTAAATAAACCATAATAAAATTGGTTGTAGAGGTAAAAAGAATAATCTAAGGGATTATTTGTGCCTTCGGTGCGAATCGAACACACAACCTCATCATTGCACAAAGCGAAACTTTACTACTAGTGATGCGCTCTACCATTGAGCTACGAAGGCTTATTTTATCAGTTTTGATGAAAGTGCGATTCGTTATTGAGGCTTATATTGGATAGATATGGTGACCCCACTATTTTTGCTCGGCTCTGGAATATTACTGGGCGAGAAAAAGCACCAATTTAGCAGTCTAGCAGCACTCTCAAGCCTCTTCGAAAAAATTAATGCTTGCTCGAGAAGGGATTGAAAGTATATAAAAGCTCTCATTGTAGGCAAGATACATAATTACTTGCAGTATGACCACCAAACACCCAAAATCGATAGAAGGGAAAGATAGTCAAGTGATTCTACCGAATTCCACTTGGTATTCCTTACCAGGTGTCTAGAAAACCCAACCGTCAAAGTAGTTATATGTTATAAGACTTACAGCAAAAGGGAGCCTATCAGTTAGCAGTAAGTCAACTCAGAGTCGCTTTTCATTTTGATATAGATTTCTCAACATCTGTGGATTGTTAAAGTTCTAAAGCGATAAGACTGAAAACTGTTCAGTTGATAGAACCCCCCCCCCCCCCCCCCCCCCCGGCATTTCTGGAGGTATCAAAATATAGAAGGCTCGATTTATGAATATGTTGTTTTTTGCAGTGCTTTCCGAACTTGGTGAGCATGCCTACAAGAATGAGGGAGCTAACACCTGAACAATAATCTGCTGAATATAGTATAAAAATAATAGCAAGCTACTTTCTTTACCATGGCTCTGAGTGTTGATTGGACTTTTCGTTACATTTTTTCGAGTATGCTTTGGCGGGGTGGCCTGTGCCTGGGAGGGTGAACCAAAGCCTCGCGTCGCAAAGATCCCCAAAGACGCGCAGACTCCAATCAATAGAGCAAACACCAAACAACCAGAATGACTTCCAGATCACCATCACCTCCGAGAGGAAGACCTCGAACACGTTCCCCGATCTCCGAAGCTTCGCGCCTCGAATCTCGTTCCCCATCCAGGCCCCGTCGGACTATCTCCCCTCGATCTACCAGTCGCAGCCCGAGAAGAAATGGCAGATATAGAAGTGAAACTCGCAGTGGCAGTCGTGGCAGAAGTCCAAGTCCTATTAGAAGCACAAAGGTATGGCCTCAATTATATATGCGCATGCAAATACTGTATTCTAATTTGCAAAGGTTGTGATTGAGAAGCTCACGAAGAATGTTACGGAGGACCACCTGCGAGAGATCTTTGGAACTTATGGGCACATTCGAGATTTGGATATGCCAATCAACAGGCAATGTAAGCTTCTTATTTTAAAACTCGATTGCAATTGCTAACCCTCACAGTTCATACAAACCGCGGCACAGCCTATATTCTCTACACATCCGAAGCCGACGCTGAGGCAGCAATTGCCCACATGCACGAATCGCAAATCGATGGATCTGTAATAAATGTCTCAATTGTTTTACCTCGACGAAAGTTCTCGCCATCCCCCCCTGTAGCAAGACGTGCCGCGAACATCGATTCTCGAGCAGCAGGCCCAAACACTTTCCGCGGTCCTCCTCCCTCTCGTGGTCGATCTCCCAGAGGTGGTTATGGCGGAAGAGCTGAAAGAGAGAGGAATACAGATACTTATAGGCCAAGATCACTTTCTAGATCGCGTTCACCAAGACGCCACAGAACTCGGTCAAGATCATTCTCTTCTCGTTCACGATCACCCCCCAGAAGACGCGGAGGAGGTCGACGAGATAGTCCAGGAAGAAATGCAGGTAGAAGACGAAGAAGTCCAAGTTATAGTAGCTACAGTAGTTATGACGATCGAAGCCGAAGCAGAAGCAGAGGTCGTGGAAACCGTGGCCGACGATGAGTGTATTAAGATTTTGATTTTACAGCGCTGGAGTTTGGGAAGGTGGAAAAATTGTACCATGTGGGAGATTTGAAGCCTACATGTTTTATCGTGAGGCCAATGTAAGGTTATTATGGAGAAATCAATGGAATGGACTTGCCTTGACAAAAATTTACACTGCACATTTGCCGTTTCAAGCTCACTTCGTTTTAGGAAAGGGCGATGGAACAATTGACTGCATGTGGGGGAAAACACCTGCAACTTCCGACTTCTAGGACATCTCGATTTCTCGCTCAAAACAAACATTCATCTGATACCTACATCCTGCTTTCTGCATGTATATACTTCAACTCCACCTTCCAAGTATCACTTTCATTCCTAACAAATATTGAATGCATCAACAAATCGAATACTGGTAAGCTGCTCAACTACCGCCTTCTCAGCAAGACTGACAATGCCATGCAGAGCCACCGTACACTGAGCCATCTTCCCTCCTCACCTCCCACAACACCACTGGACTCCTTCGCAATGGCTACGCAGGAATCCACAGACTCCATTGCAACTCCAGAAGGCCATCACCAAGACATGGCTGGACAATCAGATTTCCCGGAGTCATCTGATTATGTTTACATTGAACAGATGGATGGGTCCAAAGAGAAGAAAGATAAGAAGAAAGGCAAAACGGCACCCGAACCGAATGAGGATGCACCTCATGAAGAATCCGCTGAAACAGTAGAGCCGGGAGCTGTCAATCTTCCTCGTGGACTCATGGTCATGGCTTACGACTCGGACAATCTTGGTCTGGGTTTTCCCTTCCCAAAAGTTCTCTTCGACTTCGGCTTATTGAAAAACGATTGGTTACATTTCGTGAAAGCCATTGCTCGACCTCTGTCCGTTTGGCCAGATGAACAGAGAGGTCATGCGTACGAGGTTGATGCAATCTGCGATATCGTTTCCGAGTGGGATGTTCAGTTTTTTCGCAAGAAGGGACTCTTGATGCGTATCGACATGCCTGGTGAGCAGGATTATGGGTTGGACTTCATGGACTTGTAAGCCCCCAGTTGCCTTTTCTCGACGAGACATCGGCTGATACGTCGTTACAGGTATTACGAAGGTACCGGAAATCGAAAAACCTTCAACGT
This sequence comes from Hymenoscyphus scutula, assembly GCA_001399465.1. Classification (NCBI taxonomy): domain Eukaryota; kingdom Fungi; phylum Ascomycota; class Leotiomycetes; order Helotiales; family Helotiaceae; genus Hymenoscyphus; species Hymenoscyphus scutula. The sequence continues at coordinate 68,380 of LKTO01000222.1, forward strand.
ATCTCATGGGATTGCTGGTGCCCTTCACAAAGACAAAATGAAGGCTACTAAGAGTCAGGAGCTCGCACGTGTTCGCGAGAAGGGTTTTGAAAGTACCCGGATTGTCCTGGATCCCATCTCAGTCCAAAATGACAAAAAGTTGTACGAGCAACGTGGCTGGATGAGATGGGATAAAGCGTCTGCCTATGCACAAAATACTCGAGCTATCAAAGTCGAGGTTCCCGTCAACAACGAACCCTTCAAGACATACAGCCCTTCCGAAGCCAGCCTTTTGAATCTCAACCCCAGTGATCCTGGTTTCCAAATGCATAGTCCACGACTGGATCGTTGGCCAACTTCCAAACATTTCTACTATGATCGATTCAGAGCGCAGCGCATCCAGTTTACTGTTCGTAACAGCGAGTATACTTCCATCACTCATAACTTCTGGGTTCCGGCTTCGGACTCGATGGACCAGCGTGCTGTTGGTGCTGGTGGTACGGTTTTGGCTTGTGATGAGCTGCCACGGGAGCTTGTTATCCCAAAGAGCATTTACATGCTCACTCCTACTTCTTGAGTCGACTTTTCTACTGTATATAATTTGCTCTTTTCTTGTTGGGGTATGGTCACAATGATAAGGTTTCGTGGTTCATGGGTGGGCCTGTAATAGATTCTTCAATGCATTCGTTCCTCTGTCTTTCTTCCTAGATATATTGCTTCTTCTTGCTTAGTTCTAGAGGGAAGTTTCTCTTGCTCTGATTTTTCAGTCGTCGTTTTCTCAGTCCATGTTTATTGCTCACGACTGCTTGATGTCAATCTACGAGCATGTTTTTTTTTCGTCGATTGAATGGGGTTGCGCGTCATCATCACTGTTCACTGTGGTTCGCGAGGATGCAAATTGTTGGAGATGGAATAGCATTATGTATGCCGTTTTCGTTGACGGATAAGTTTCCTACAAATTGGCAAACAGCCAATCCCCCCTGTCTCTCGGATGGGGTCTACAAACTCGCTGGACGATATATCCCTCAAGCTTTGACATCCAATATCCTTCGTCCTCAAATAGCTTGATGAGCCCAATCTATTCATTGTGTATCCGGAACAGAGGTAGCTTGCAGTCGGGGGATCGTCCGGTGATGAAATTATTATATTGGTTGCTTCGATATGTGTTCTGATGTCTTCTCCCTTTCTGCCTTTTTCGGTGTGTTCGCGAGTGAGAGTCTCGAAGTCCGATTCGGATGAGTGAAGTGTTCAGAGCCTAGAGACTGGTATCAGTATTGTCGCGGCGTAAAGCATTTGCGGGGTTCGTACCGTGAGGTTGCTGGCGCTGCCAGAATTTCTGGCAACTAGTCGCTCTAGAGATATCTCCAACAGAACGCTTCTTGATCTACCGTTCGTATCAAAGACCTTTGCGTTGACGCTTTTCTCTCGGAGCACACTTCCCATGAAGTAGGTGAGTGTATCAATTTGACGTGTCTAACCCTTGGTGTGAAATTTTACTCTTCTCAATAACCGTCTTTCACCCTGTGTCTTGTGGTTCTTGGGGCAAACGTGGGTGAGGGCCTGATGGGCTCGACAGGGTTAATCTCGAAATACCAGTTCCGCTCCGTCGTGAACTGACGGACTTCTTGTTTTTGAAATGGAATGCAGGGTAGTGCTCCTGTCTCTCCTCCCAAGACTTGAATTCCTGCGAGCAGTTGTAATAGGTACATGTCCTCGGCCAGTCCGACTCGACAGGGTAGTACCAGTCCTTGTTGGTCTTCACGGATTCGAGGAGGGCTTTGAACTCTCTGTCCCCGACTGGGTGGGTTTGCAAGTGCGCTTTGAAGTCGTAATAACGTTTGTAGGGGGTTGTTTGTAGCCGTGGAGCACTTTTGCATCCCATAACGTGTGATATGCAAGCACTAAGTGCATGAAAAGGAGCTGAACAAGCTTTGCAAAAGTAACGGGTCTTGTCAGCAGCGGGATGGATAGCACAGAGTAAACACAGGTATCTCTTCTGCACCCAATGGACAAGCTCTTCATGTACTTTCCAGTCAGAGGGTGACTTGAAAGTCCTCGAACAGCTATGGTGCGTGCAATGATTTGGGTTGCTGGTAATAGTGGTGGTCATCGAGAAATTGGTTTCTGATGGAGATGGCTGACCATTTTGCGAAAAGATCTCCTGCTCTTGTATATTTGATCTCGCTCTTGACGAACCTGGCGAATGCTGTGTATCTTCTTGAACAACAATCGTGGGAGGATTCTTCATTGAGGTTCGCTGGTCCCAGAAACATGTATCAACATCCTCAATGCTCAACCCAAAAGCGGTTGCCAACCCTCTTTTTTGATCAGGTGATGGATCGACTGAGATGTGGGCACTGTATCCTTCCAATACCATTCGAAGATATTCCTGAAGTCCTCCATTGTCTTTATCCTCGTTGCCTATTCTTGAGCGTTTCTTCGTTGGCCGAGACTCGTTTCCGTTCAGGGGGTATGTTGCAGTTCCACTTTTAGGAATTCCGAACAGGGTGAGGGCATCTTTGTTTCTTGTGGATTCGGCAGACTGGCAGAAATTGTTAGCATGCTCTTTGTAACTTTAATCTCTCGGCAACTAAAATGGTCCAGCCAAGAGACCCGCTCTAGCTTCTCAGGCGAAAGCAAGGGCCTTTTGGACGACGACACTTCATCAACCGTCGACACTTCATCATCCGCGGACAGCCCAGTCTCTTTGAGAAGTCCAGAGAATTCAGTTACGTACCCGTTGTATTGAGGAAAGTGCCTCCAGGTCGAATACATCTCCACTGGTTACTTTTTCCTGTTGCGCTCTTTCCGGTTCCATTTGTTTATTGTCTATTTGCATGTCGTCCAAGTCTCCATTTCCTGAACAAGATAGCAGTGTAGAGGTTGGGGATGGGCGTGTGCTTTCTTGCGAATCGGGCAGCGGGATTCTCACAAGAGTTGTTGATCTTGACACATCGAGTCCTGGGTCCATCCCGATGGGTTGCTGCTGTTGGTCAAGGTCTACGAACTCGCGGAAGTAATCCTCATCTGTTGATAGGGAAACATGAACGCGTGGAGAGGAGGGGTCATCGTAGAATCCTTGGAGTTGGTACGGACACTCGAGAAAGTTGTCTCGAGCAGAGAGGGGCATTTCGTTTCTGCCTGCCATCAGACTCGTTCTGAAGAAAGATGCACACTAGGAGTGTTGAGAGTCATGATCGACGGAAGCTCCTTGGGGCCAGATGTGGTTTTATAGCAAAAGAATTCTGGTTCTGCAGTTGCTGGACAGTTCCTGCTTTCTGTTCCGTCACTCCCTCGTGTTCATCACCCAGGCTGGATTGAGTCTTGGCAGGCTCTGCGCCACGCAAGCTATCGGTGTCACGATAAGACAGCAGGATTGGGTACGCCCGTAGAGTAAAGTAGTGTTATATGCTTGCATTTCGTTTTCGTTTTCGAAGTCAATTTCTGTTTATTTGATCTCAACGACTTTCCAATTGGATTTATCCGTCGGACTTGTCCGAAATTCCGGCCAGTAGTTTTATCTGAGAGGTGCCTAAGGGTGCGATTGGAACTGGTTCAAGCTCAAGGAACTCATGTATGACAACTGATCAAGGCAAATCGATGGTAGATAATCGGATTGGCCCCTGGGGTACTTGAGCGCCTCAAGCGATCTTTTTAAGGGGGCTAGACGGGCCAATGTTTACACCGGTCCATTTCTGGTTTGTTTTGAAATTCTTGTGGTTACATTGCAACCTCCAAGTAATGGAACCATGAGACCCCCACAAATTTCGGCACCTTTACCTCCTCGCTTTTGCATTCAGAGTCCGCTTTGAATCCGAAATAAACATTGATCAATTGATATACCGGTAGCGAATCCAGAAGGCTGAAAGGGAGGATTGAGTTGTGTTCGTCGCTGGAGGGTAATATGGTACTGTACATTGGTACCTATATTGGAGTTCCTCTGGGAATAAACCCCGTATTCCATCACTCTATAAAGCTGTCTAGCACACCTCGACGAATGATGTTGGTTGAGGTCGGGAACACATAAATGTTCTTCCTTTCTCCCCGCTTAGGGAGTCATCGCCACTGATTTTGATAAAAATTCTCTCAAAAAAGTTAATGTTCAATGTTCATGAACGAAGTAGAAAGGTTGCTAAACTCATAGGGTGTGTGTTTACAAATGCCTCCAAAGACACCACGTGATAAAGTACAGCGGAGGGATTTAATCACACCCCTACTATTACTAGGGCGCACGTATGTACTCGGTATCGCACTTAAGGATGCAAACGTGCTGCGGATACCTTTAAGAGTGCTGTGTATACAAAGGCGGCCAGTAGAGTGGCTATAATTCTGTAGAATTCAATGATCGCCCTCTCTACCTTGGGGGTAGGACTAGCTCGACAAGGGACACTTGAGCCTCTTGAAGGCTTTAGATTAGATTACAGGGTTGATTCGGTGTTGAAAAAGGTGCCGAGTGCAGATCAAGAGATAAAAAGCTGTTTTGATGGAGCCTCAATGGCGAACCGAGTATGTTACTTGCATCAGGGGACAAAATGTTGATGGTCAAACAACTTTCACCCCTCCACCCGAACCATAATAAATTCAAACAATGAGGGTACTCTTCACCTACTATGCTCCCCTCAATTCCTTCACGCGAGCAAGTAACTTCAATCGCTCGTCTTCAAACTCATTTTTGGGCCTTGCGAAGCGTGACTCGTAACTTGTCCAACTCGACTGTGTTGTGGGAAGATTCCTTCTTGATCGCGTCGAGTTGGAGCTCCGTGGTCTCCAATGACTGCTGTAATCTGGCATTATTATACCACTCGGAGGAGAATCGATCTCCCAACAACTTGGCCATTCGAACAAGCGCTGCTGTTGTCTCCTCAAAGACAGCCTTCGCATCTTTCGTTGTTTCGAAGTCTTGTTTGTCAAAGGGCAGGCGAGGATAGCTGTGTTGTTCGTCTATCTTCAAGTTGGTCCCAATTCGATCCATGTTCTCCATTTCATCCCAGAATAGTGACTTGAGCGCGTCATTCTGCGAGGAAAACCAATCTCGCTGACTTTTGACTCGGGATATATCCGATGTCATTGTGGCATTTTGTTGGAGTTGATTCTCGAGTTGTGAGCTCAGCTCCGAGACGCCATTGACGGATGATTCGTTTGCTTTCAAGTTTTCCATCTCGGAGCGTAAGGAAACAATCGTTTGCTCATTCTGCTTCTGCTTTCTTCTCATACGACGACCTTCATCCTTCCACGACTTCCTTGATTGCTCTTATGTCTGTCTCTCTTACTATCTATCCCCCTCGTTCTTTCGTGCCTCAGCTTTAACGAGCTTCAATAGCTCCCTCGACGAAGACACCTTCACATTCAGTGACGCAAGCTCCTCCTTTCCCTCTTTCACATTTCGCTCCAACTTCTTCAGTTCAAGGTTCCTGTTTTCAGTTCAGTCTGCTCCGACCTCCCCTGTGTTGTCTTATTCCCAGTCAAGCCAATCTGTTCTCGCTTTCCCACTTTCAGTTCCCTAATCTCCTTCCGTAGTTCGTATATCAAGTTTGCATTTTCAAATGCGGCCGCCCATCCTTCATACTTCTCGCGAATTTCATTTTGGGAAGTAGAATGATGGTACCTGTCGCAGAGACACAAATTGATGAGTGTTTGCAGAGACGGAATCGGTTTTGACTGTTTTTGAGTTTCGAATGTCTGCAAAAGCTCGTGTATTTGGTCACTATCTTGGATTGGGATGTTGCTCAAACACGGCGTTCGTTCTTTGGTCGTCGCGACACATTTCATACTGAGGCTTGCACGAATGATGATGTTGATGGTTTGATATGCGTCGAATATGACTGGAGCCATGTTGTCTTTGGCAGGAGCGGGATTTCTGCTTTCTTGAAGATGATGTTTTCAAGAAGCGGTAGTTAAGTGGGAAGAGGGATAAGAAGAGATGATCTGTAATATAATCCTGAATCTTTCCACGAGCGTTTGGAGAACATGCGGCCGACGGAGAAATGGTGGCGATGTCGCCAACAGCTGCATTCCCAAAACATGTCATTCTGTGGGTATTGAAACGCTCCAAAATAGATGCGATTTGCCTCACGCTGACCGCCTTTAGTCCCAACATTAGTGCAGTGCCATTGAAGAAATTTGTTGGTAAGAGCAAACAAGATTTGCGATGGAAGCCAGATGTAAGATGGCCGAAAGTCCTCTTCAGCTGGGGTTTTAAGCTAGCCGAAGCGCTTGTGAAATTTGTAAACCCTCATGTGTTATCTCGGATAATTGGAGAGACGCATTTGGTCCTCCCCGACCCATTTCCTTATTTTTTGCGACTTGCTTCGCAAAATGCAGGAGGTAAAAAGCGTTTTCCTAGGCAATGAGCGAATTCGTTACCACTGCCACACATTCTGCAGGCCCAACATTCATGACTGGCAGAAAGAAGAGAGAAGAAACTAGCGTGAGCACAAATTACTAATCTGATTAACGGCTTCCGATTAATCAGATTAATGATTAGCACGTGGGTTGATTAGATTGGATTAATGTGATTAATATACTATATATAGTAGACTAAGTAATAATAATACTAATAATAAAGCAGTTATTCTAAATTCTAACTCCTTTTCGCCCTTCTTCTTTTCCTTCTTTAATCCCTCTTTCTTCTTCTCCTCTAGCTCTTTAAATCCTGACTTATTAATAATTAAAGTAAAGAAGTCATGTTATAAAAAAGTTGCCTTAAGCCCCCGGCATACAAGGACCCAGCTCCGGTGTCGGTCCGATGCCATTCCGAATGCCCGGCCCGTGTTCCTATGTGCCTGGCCCGGTCAGGTGTAATATTATTAAATTAACTAATTAATCATCTTCAGATTAATGATTAGGACCTCATTAGTCTAATCTAATCTAATCATTTTTTTCGCTAGAAGAAACTTAGTAGAACTAATCCCAAGAGGTCATTAGCCAGAGGTAGTTTCCTCCCAAGAACTACTAGGTCGACCTCTAAGGGTCAGTAAACAGGGGCTGATTTTGACACCTCTGCGTCAGCTTACCTAAAAGCTACTGAACTACCACAAAAGAGGTCGCATGTCTACTTGTATCTAAGCACAAATAATGATACCTAGGTCCAAGTTTTAGACATTTTCATGTAGAAGTTATTAACTTCTATATACTTTTCTAACTTTGATTAACCTATATATTTAGGATAATCGACTCCAGTTATCCTAGAAAGTTAGGACAATGAGCTATGTAGGCAAGCACGAACCTATTTACTATCACTTTTAATCTCTATAGTAGATGTCAAAATCAGCCCCTGTTTACCGACCCTTAGAGGTCGACCAAGCAGCCTGTTCAAAAGTTGGAGAAAAGGTGGAACTCATTGTAAGTGACTTGATCACGGAATGCCTGGCTTTCGCAGTTGACATCGACTTTAGTAGAAACAACGAGGAGTTGTCTTGTACCAATGGAATCGAAAAAATTGCTTCCCCCTCTGTTTGCTCTAATGGAAAAAGGTGTGGCTTTCAAATAGTGGAGGAACTCTCTCAATTCCTCATGATGAGCCAATCCAACGCGCACCATGGTCGGGCTAGCTGCAGCTTAAGATGCTGCAGCATGCATATCTCATTCTACTTCAATTCGAAAGAACCAAAACAACCAACACAAGCGTCGATATATCTCACGAGTTCGAGATAAGATATACCGTGGATCATGAAGAGCTAAAGTAGAACGCGAACTCGAAGAAATAAATAATAGTATAGTATTATAAAAAAAAGGTATACGCGAACACCATCCTCGCGGTGGACAGAAAAAGTGGTAGGAAATCGCACCTGCCAGCTTAATAAGTGTTCCCTCCATCTTGGGAAATTCACGGCCATTACCCTAGATGCTTAAGAGAACTTAAACCATTATCCTAGATAGTTAGAGCATTAGACTCGAATTATCCTACGGCGGTAGAACAACTAGTGAGGAAGGGACGGACGTACGAACCTCTATTTACCGCCACTTTTTCTGTCCACCAGGAGACCATCCTAATTCCAAAGCCAATAGACCTAAATGAACTCACCCGCTCGATGAATATTTAAAAGCGGCAAGTATTGGAGTTCTAGCTTTCTTCGGAGTAGAAATGTTAATTACGAGAACCCCTTTTCTTCACCCGATAAAATATTTTTGAACTTTTAATATATAACTTTAACGACTGCCACTTGACTTTGGAGAACCGGACCTAAGACGAAACCGTGAATTGCGAGTTCCGATGAGTGCTGGAGTGAGCTGAATGGAGAGAGCCGTCTGGATATTTCTACCACCTCGTCCAATTCCACCATCTCTTCACACGATGATCGTATACTGGCAGTACCCGTTAGAGACGAAGTTGGTTGTTGGCGATGAGAGGGGTAGGTTGAAATCCTCATCCACCTGCCGTGGGGACCGGCTCCGATCATAAGAAACGTGATGATGCCTCATTTGTGCAAACCACCAACCCAGGGAGACTATATAGGGAAGTGAATCTAAACAAAAGATATGCTAAATCTAGAAGAAGTAAATGGTACTAGATGGTTGCCAATCTGGGTGAGAAATCGCATATCACGTGATCCAACAATCCTTCGAGGAATTCCAACAACCCCGCCATAAAAGCCTAGAAATAACTAGGTAACCATAACATTCATATATATATATATATAACCAAACCAATGATCCTCCGAAATGCCACATTACGCCCTCGGATCAAATATACAAATACATTCTCCCACCCAACCTCCCAAAACAAAGCTTCTACAAAATATATATCTACATTCACCCCACCTCCACCAACTCCAGCCCAATCTCATTCACAACCTCTAATCCGCCGCCTCATCTCAGAGCCCTACTACTTCCACAAATCCACCACCATGAAGAAAACCCCCTCACGCGCAAATAAATTCAACCGCCACCACCCACCCTACAAATACCCCCCCCTCCCCCCCAACTCAATCCGCCTCCTCACCCTCCACCCCTCCCC
>LKTO01000223.1:0-77062 GCA_001399465.1 Hymenoscyphus scutula
ATAAACTATCTACTATTCTATAGATATAGTATAGTTAGGTTTATTACTAGTAAACTATCTCTTAGATTTCTATACTAATATAGGTCTTAGATAGTATTACTTCTATATAATTATATCTTCTAATATACCTTTTAGAGTCTAATATTCGTCTACTTATAGTTAGTTAAAAGGTTAGTCTCTTTCTTTCTATACTATAGTAGCTGTCTTAAAGATATCTTTAAGAGGTTATATATTTAGTTTTCCTTTAATTATATCTAGGTTACTTTTAAGGTTTCTAAATATAATACTTATTAGAAGGTTACTTTAAACTTGAAAACGTTCTAGTACTTCTAGGTTCTATTCTCTAGTTATATAAGAGGCCTAAAAGTCTAACTTGTTTCCTTTAAGGTCTATCTATTAGTTTCTATATACGAAACATTCTATAAAGGTCTATATTTCTTCTAGACAAGGTTTATCGTTCTAGTTATATCCTACGTTAGACGAGTCTAATAACTTCGACGATAATTCTAGTAATAATAACTCTACTATCTCTATATCTTATTATAAAGGTAGATTATATTCTAGTAATAATAACTCTACTATCTCTATATCTTATTTTAAAGTAGATTATATTCTAATTTAGATTATCTATTATAGTATTACTTAAGAATAGAGTTATCCTTATCTTCTACTTATATTCTATATCTATAAGCTTTCTACTCTTTATTAGATAGTTTAAATCTCTTAAGTAATACTATTTCCTTTCTAGTTATAGTATTTACTTAATACCTTTCTAAAGAGTTAGCCTTCTTATAATAGTTACTTACTTAGTAGCTAGATAGGCTATATAAGAAGTAGAGGTTCTACTTATATTATTAGTTTTACTCTTTTTAGAAGAGCTCTAGCTTTCTATCGTATTATTACTTTAGCTAGAAAGGTTTTCTTATAGTAGCGTCGAGTTATATAGAATCCTTATAATCTCTTTATTAGCTACTCTTTAAGGCTCGATGTTTATAACTACTCTTCTTCTCTAAAGTTCGTTTATAAATATAATTGTCGATTTTAATAGCTTTATTAGTTAATAGATTTAATATATTAGAGAAATCGTCTCTAGCTAGCTTATCCTTTATACTATTCTTAAGCTTTCTATAGAACTACTCTCTTAAAGCTTCGTCGTTCTAGCCTATATATATAGAGTATTATTAAAACTATAATATATATTTAGCTATAGATTCTTTTTACCTTAAGGTATATAGTATATAAACTACCTTTTTCTTTATATCTATATCCTTAAAAGCCTAGTTTATCTCTAACTTAAATCCCTTAACATTTCTAAATAAATCCTTTATTTATTCTATTATAGCTATAGAGACTTTACTATCTATTATTTTATTAGCCTAGAAATCTTCTAGGTGAGGTTCTATCTAGTTATAGGCTACCTCTTCTAGTTATATAGTAATCTAGATAACTTAGTCTATCTTATAGATAAACTAACTAGTATAGAAGATAAGATATATAGATGCCTTTATAAGGAACTCTATAAGTTTCTTAGGCGATCTATTAAATAGTTTTAGAAGAGAAAGTTTAACTTCCTTATAGGTAGTAATAGTTGTTATAATAGTTAGTATAGATAGAGTTACTACTAGTAGACGTAGAGATAATAAAGTAGCTAATATCGTATTAATTAACTTCTAAGCTTAGATGCTTAAAGTGTAACGATTCTTAAACTAACTAACTAAGGTAACTAAGTATTACTAGAGTTTATTCTTATAAAGAGATATAATTAAGAACTAGGTGTTTACTTAGAGGTAACTTATTACTTAACTAAAAAGCTATTAAGATAGTAATAATAATATAATATTAAGTTAAGTATAAAGCTTCTATCTAATAGTAGATATACTAGTCTTATATAGAACCTTTCTACTTATAGCTACTATAGTCGATAGTTTAGCTATAGTCGATATAGTCGACACGTCGGCTATATTATATATTATATAATAGAGATATAATGAAATCCTTAGATCGCTTAGCTAATCTAACCTATCTCTTAGATACTATAAGAGTATATAATAGTACTTAATCTATTAGAGCGCTACCTAGTCTTTACTTATTATATATATATATAATTTATAATACTTTAGTAGCGTGTTTTTTAAGAAGCTAGTATAGAGCTATATCTACTTTCTTAAGGTTATTAATATACTTATTCTATATATTTATAAAATCTTATAGTTTAATAGAGTAAAGACCTCTCTTCTCTTAAGCCTTTAGTTTCCTCTTCTTTACTTCTATAGCTAATCTTGTCTTCTTTACCTTATTCTTAGCTATAGTAACCTAATACTTATAAGATTTCTTTATCTCGTCCTTCTTCTTTTATAAGCGTTATAACTTATAATAATATAGAGTAGTTACGTCTACTAGACTACTACTTACTAGGCTAAGTATATAACGAGATCTCTCTACCTTATACTTCCTCTCTTTCTAGATCCTATATTATATTCTAAAATATAATTAGTAGATAATACTTACTCTATAGACAAGAGGCTCTATATTATTAATAAGACTCTTAAAGTTTACTCTTATAGAGCTACTATAATATACTATAACCTTAGAAGTAAGAGCTTATAGATATAATAACATATATATAAGGCCTATAGTATAGGTTATAGAATCGTAGAAACTGTTAAATATAAGGATTCTAAGCTAAGAAGAGAAGAGAAGAAAGATAAAAGCCTAGGAGCTAGAGGCTCTTAAATATATAAGGTATATCTAGCGTATACTAAAGTAAGAATATCTACTAAAGTAAGAGATCTTACTAAAGTAAGAGATCTACTAAAGTAAGGGATCTACTAAAGTAAGGCACCTCTGATTAGCCGAGTTCCTTCTAGAGTCTTGTCTTAGTAGAGTAGCGGTTAGAACTGTTATATTACTCTCCTCTTTAAAAAGAAGCTTACTCTTAAGCTTATAGAAGTCTCTATACTATTCTCTAAGTCTTCGTACGAATCCTCTCTATTCTTATAAGCTCTAATCTATTTATCTAAGCGACGCGAGGAACCTAGTTATATAGAGTGTACTATATAGAAGTTCCTTAGCTTATATAGCGAATATTTAAAGTTATAAGTAGAATACTATTCTAGGTTCTTATTATAGCCTATCTACTTTACTCTATAGTATAGTCTACTTCTTACTTTCTTTACTATAATTACTTTCTCTACTTTCTACTTCTTATTATCTATAACCTATATTAGCGAGAGTAGTTTATTTATTTACTCTAGTAGAGAGTTATCTAAGGCTTTCTATAAGCGGTCTAGAGAGAATATAGAGTATATTTTTATAGACGCTAGTAACTTAACTTTATAGAAGTATCTAACCTTTTAAATTACTTTATATAGGCCTACTATTTAATAGTCTAATTTATAGCTAGAGCGCTCTATCTTCTAATTCTTTATAGATATCTAGACCTTATCTCCTACTTTAAAGTCTACTTCGCGTCGGTAGAGGTTAATATCTCTTTACTTCTTGTCTTACGCTTCCTTTATAATCGTATAAGCTGTCTTCTACGCTTCTTAGAGCTTTTTAACTACCTGCTATACCTCTTCTTAGTTTAGCTTTTCTTTTAGTATAGTAGAGTTTAGCGTATTCTAGTTAAAAGAGATATAAGGAGAGTAGGCGTTTAGAAGCTTAAAAGACGACATTCTAATACTCTTATAAGGTAGTATTAGCTAGATATAGTCTATAATAGGTAGTAGTTTAGACTAGTTATTCTAGTAGTAATTAATAAAGAGGCGTAGGCGCTAGTCTAAATACTAGTTTATAATTTCTATTTATTTATCTATTTATAAGTAGAAAGTAGTAGAAAGCTTAATCTAGATATCTAGTATCTAATAGAACTCTATCTAGAAGTTAGAGATAAATTAAGGTTCTCTATCTAATATAATTATCTATAGCGCTCTATAGTATTAGTAAACGTACGATATATAAAGCTAGGCTATATCCTTAGCTATTATTATCTTATAGTAAGAAATAGAGATACTTTACTTACTTAAACAGTTAATTACTATATATACTATATTATAACTAAACTTATCTTTTAGAAAGAACTTAAAGTCTATTATAATATATTACTAAGAGCGATCTAGAACTAGTAGTAGATGTAGGAATCTAGAGGTATAGTTCCTTAGAACGTATACTCTCTTATAAGCGTAGTAGTTATAGATATACTAGACTATATTCTAAGGAAGTCCTTTCTAATAGTACTTCTAGCTAAGGATTCTTGTTATCTTTACTTTACTAGAATATATAGAGAAGATCTAATTATAAGCTTCTTAAATTAGATTAGCTACTAGAGTTTCTTATATAGAAACTACTAATTATCCTTAGTAGAGAAGTAGTCTATTATCTAACTAGAAGTCTTCTAGCTACTCCTTTACTTACTTCTAGAGAGCGGCTAGAGAGTCTACTATACGATTAGCTGTTAAAATGTACTCTATTAATTAGCTTAGCTTACGTATTATCTTATCTAGAGGGTTAAGATCTAGGCTATTGTTTTCTAGGATTACTAGGTCTAATTATTCTAGCTAAAGTAGTACCTTTATCTAAATGAATACCTTAAGCTCGTTCTATAAGCCGACGTCTTATTCTCTTTATATAAGAGTATTAGGTTAAGTGTTATTCTTATCTATCTAGTATATAATTATAAAGGAGTATTAAGAGAGTAATTTAGCCTAACGAGCCTAGCGGCTAGTAAGCTGTTTAGTTATATAAAATACTTAAGTACTTTATAATCGGTATATACTTTAAACCGAGAGAGCGCGCTTTAGAGTTTAGAGCGCTAATAGCTAAAAGAGTGTATAATAGCTAGTATCTCTTTATTATAGATCTTATAGTTATATTCCGCGAGAGCTATAGTCTTTAAAAAGTAACCTATAGGATACTATTTGTTATTAGAGTATAATTAAGAGAGTATACTAGTAATAACTCTATTAGAAGCGTCTGTTTTAAGCTTATATTCTAAGGCAGGGTTATAATATTAGAGAAGCGGAGAGGAGACGAGGCGCTACTTTAGTTTCTTAAAAGCTTACTAGTAAGACTTATCGAAAATAAAGAGAGTTAAGGCTTTTATTAATCGTATAAGTAGCTTAGTAATAATCCTATAGTTATAGATAAAGCGCTAGTAGAAGTTATAAAAGCTAAGGAAAGACTAGACTCCTTTAACTATACTAGACTTCTTCTACTTATATATTATAGAGACTTTATCTAGGTCTACTTTAATATCGTTAGTACTAACTATAAAGCTAAGGTACTTAGTTTAAGTAACGCTAAATTCGTACTTCTTAATATCTACCTATAGGCTAGTATCGCGAAGCTACTAGAGAACCTTATATATATACTTGTTATATTCTAAGAGATCGTCTAAGTAGATAAGGATGTTATCTAGATAGACTATATTAAAGTCGTCTAGATAGTTAAAAAGTACGTCGTTTATATAGCGTTAGTATGTTACTAGGCTATTTATAAGTCTAAAAGAGAGTACTTTATACTTATATAATCTATATCTTATATAAAAGGTAGTTAGGTCTTCTACGTCTAGGTATACTCGAATTCGGTAGAAAGCCTAGCGAATATTAAGCTTTATAAACATCTTTACTCTAGCTAGGCGAGTAAGGGTTTCGTTAATTAAGGGTAAAGAGTACTAGTTCTTATAAGTAAGAGTGTTAAGCTTATAGAAGTTAATATAGAAGTGTAGACTACTATTTAGTTTATATATAAAGAGAGTAGATAAGATAAAGAGTACTTAGCTTAACTTAATAAAGCTCTTATTAAGGTTCTTAATTAGATACTACTTAATTACTTTAAGCTTGTCTATTAACTAGTTATATAGTAAGCTATACTCTAGAGTATTTAGAGCTTTAAGCTTAATTTAATAATTATAGAAATAGTAGAGTAGAAGCTTATCTAATATAGCCTTTAAGAATATATCTTTATATAAGTAGTATTATAGAGAAAGCTTATTCTTAATATTCTAGAGAGTTACTTTATCGTTATTCTTTAGAGTCTCTTTCTTCTAGATTACTTAGTCTAATTTATATAGGCTTATTATAAAGAACTTATTCTTCTTTTATTATAAGTAAAAGTAGAATCTATTTATACTAATATAAGCGATGTTTACTAAAGGTAAGTCTTATAATATAGAAACTAACTTCTTTATAATAGGCTATAGAAGTATAGTTTTCTATAGGCTAAGTTCTTACTATATTCGATATATCTTGTCTTATATATTCTATTTATACTTATTACGTCTAATAGTCTTGATTTCGACTGTTTTCTAACTCTTATAACCTAAGTCTTCTTCTAATAGTATTCTAGACAAGAGTAGACAAGTAGAGCGAGAGAGGATTACGCGAGATAGTAAGGCTTACTAGCTATCTTAACGTTATATATTCTCTTAATTTATTATATATTCTCTAGCTAGTATATCTCGCTAGTATTCTAGCTAGTATTATTAAGAGTGTATATAGCTTCTAGATACGCGGATTTCCCTTTAAAAAGTTAGTAGTTTATTATCGTCTAGCTATATTAGTATTCCTTATTCTAGATTAAGCTAAAGGTTAAAGTATACTATCTATTTAAGTCTAAGGATAATATTATAGTTTCTAAGGTTAAGGATATAGAAGAGAATATCTATTTATTAGTATCTATCTATAGAGAGTTAAAGAGTAAGGAAGTAGATTATAGATTTAGTTAATTTACTATTAAACTCTTTAGTAGTAATAGTTTATATAAGCTTTTAAGAGGTAAGGTTAAAAAATTTTACTATCTTAGTAGTAAATATAGTATTAATAAAAGTAAAGCTATTAACTCTAGTATTAATAAGAGCGTAGGTTATAATAGTAATTCTATTATTTATAAGAGTATATAGAACTATAAAGTACTTTCTATCTATTAATTAACTTAGGTTAATCTTTTCTAGACTAAGAGTATACTCTAGGCAGGAGTCTTAACCTAGAGTTCCTCTTTTTCTAATTTGTCTAAAGCGTCTTTATCTTCTTCTTCTTCTTCTACTTCTTTAAGGTCTACACGCTTTAGCTTAGAACAGGTAGCAGCGTAGTGTTCTTTTTCGTAGTAGTTGTAATAGTTAGTATTCGCATCCGCGAGCGCTAGTCTTCTTACTTCACTAGTACGAGAGAGCTTACTAGTGTTATAGAGAGGAGCGGCAGATGTTATACGAGAAGCTAGGCCTAGTCTATATATAGTAAGCAGCGTAGAGGCTGTTATATAGCTCTAGGCAGAAGTAGAAGAGCGAGTAGGTTATATAGATTTCTCTTAGAATGTCTTTTAGCGCTTCTCTCTTATATTAATTTGTCTAGGCTCTATATCTAATAATAAATAATTAACTGCTAGTTTCTAGTAGATATCTAGTATACGTAGTATTAGAGCTATTTCTCTTTAGAGTAGAGTTATAAGTCGATCGTATAGATCTAGGTAGAGGTATTTCTAGAGAATCTATACTTCTCTAGCTAGGTATAGGAACTAGGTTTAGAATTCTTAGAAGGTTTATATAATCTTTATCGTTAGACGATTATACTTATATCTTATATCCTTTACTTAGTTTAGATTAACGAAAATAGAAGCGAGGTAGTTAATTATTTCTTCTACTAAGATAAAGTAAGTCTAGGAGTCCTTATCTATTTATAGCTAAAGGTGTTTCTAGATATTACCTATTATATAATTAAAGATATAAAACATTCTTTCTACCTTATTCTAGAACTAGTCTCTATTACTTCTAAATTTCCCTTATATCTAGATCTTCTAACCTAAGAATATAGGATCTATCTCGTCGAATAGAGGCTATAGGTCTAGTAACTTTACTAAGTATTTATAGCTTGTTATTATTAATTCTAGGTTTTATTCTATTAATTATATAATATTTAGAAGTAATAGTATAGCTGTTTAAGGATTAATATTAGAGTTACTTAAAGGCGAAAGTCGGCTAAGAAGCTTCTTAAGTAACTTCTAGGTTCGCGACTAGTTCTAGCTAAGTTCTTAGACTTATTCTCGTAAGATGTCTAAGGGTTTAGAGGCGTTGTTATAGTTAGAGTCTAGCTAGTACTTAAGCTAAGCTACTAGAGACTTGTTATTATCTTATTATAGATTTAGATATAACGACATATATAGCTTATAGACTATACACGAATATACGACTACGCTAGGTGTAAGTTAGATACTATAGAACTGTCTATACAAGGATTCTAAGCTAAAGAGAGAAGAGAAGAAAGGACAGAAGCCTAGGAGCTAGAAGCTCTTATATATAGAAGGTTGTACTAAGCTATAGCTAACCGAGCCGGGCTTAGGAAGTACGATATCTACTAGGTTCTAGCCAGGGGTTAGCCTAAGGTGTAGTAGCGGTTAGAACTGTTATATTACTCTCTCTTTTAAAAAGAAGCTTGTCCTTAAGCTTATAGAAGCGTCTATACTATTGTCTAACTCTTTATACGAATCCTCTCTATTCTTATAAGCCTTAATCTAATCACCTAAGCGACGCGGGGGGCCTAGTTATATAGAGTGTACTATATAGAAGCTTCTTAACTTATATAGAGAATACTTAAAGTTAGAAGTAGGATACTACTCTAGATCTTCGTTATATTCTATCTATTTAGCCTTATAATATAGTATATTTCTTATCTTTTTTACTATAATTACTTCTTCTACTTCCTACTCTTTATTATTAGTAATCTATATAGGTAGAGGTAGCTTATTTACTTATTCTAGTAGAGGATCGTCTAATACTTTCTATAGGTAGTCTATTAAAAACATAGAGTATATTTTTATAGAAGCTAGTAACTTAACTTTATAGAAGTGTCTAACCTTTTAAATTACTTTATATAGGCCTACTATTTAATAGTCTAATTTATAGCTAGAGCGCTCTATCTTCTAATTCTTTATAGATACCTAGACCTTATCTTCTACTTTAAAGTCTACTTCTCGTTAGTAGAGGTTAATATCTCTTCGCTTCTTATTCTACGCTTATCTTATAATCGTATAAGCTGTTTTCTATCTCTCCTAGATCCTTTTAACTACCTACTAGGCCTCTTCTTAGTTTAGCTTTTCCTTTACTATAGCCGCGTCTAGCGTGTTCTAGTTAAAGGAGGTACGCGGTAGGTATATATTTAGAAGCTTAAATAGCGACATTCTAATACTCTTATAGAGTAGCGTTAGCTAGGCGTAGTCTATAATAGGCAGGAGTTTAGACTAGTTATTCTAGTAGTAGTTAATAAAGAAGTATAAGCGCTAGTCTAAGTACTAGTTTATAATTTCTATCTATCTATCTGTTTATAGGTAGAAGGCTATAGATAGCTTAATCTAAATGTCTAGTATATAGTAGAACTCGTTCTAGAAGTTAGATATAAATTATAGTCCTCTATCTAATATAATTATCTATAGTACTCTATAGTGTCTATAGATATATATTATATATAGCTAGGCTATTTCCTTTATATTTATTATCTTATAGTATAGAATAGAGACGCTTTACTTACTTAAACAGTCGATTACTATATAGGCTATATTATACTCTAACTTATCTTTTAGAAATAACTTAAAGTCTATAGTAACGTATTACTAGAGGCGGTCTAGAACTAGTAGAGAGTAGAGAAATCCTAGCGTATAGTCTCGAGGAATATAGACTCGCTTATAAGCGTAGTAGTTATAGGTGTACTACGCTATATCTAGAGAAAGTCTCTTCTAGTAGTACTTCTAGCTAAGGATTTAAGCTATTTTTACTTTACTAGAGTATATAGAGAAGACTTAATTATAAGCTTCTTTAATTAGGTCTACTATTAAGATATCTTATATAGAAACTACTAATTGTTCTTAGTAGAGAAGTAGTCTATTATCTAACTAGAACTCTCCTAGCTAGTCTAATACTTACTTCTAGAGAGCGGCTAGTAAGTCTACTATACGATTAGCTATTAAAATACGCTCTATTAATTAGCTTAGCTTATATATTACCTTATCTAGAGAGGCGAGGTCTAGGCTATTATTTTCTAGGATTACTAGGTCTAACTATTCTAGCTAAAGTAGTACCTTTATCTAAATAAATACTTTAAGCTTATTCTATAAGCCGACGTCTTATTCCCTTTATATAAGAGTATCTACTAGTATATTATTCTTACTTGTTTAATATATAATTATAAAGAAGTATTATAAGAGTAGTTTAGCCTATCTAGCCTAATAGCTAGTAAGCTACTTAGTTATTATAAAGTACTTAAGTGCTTTATAATTAGTATATACCTTAAACCGAGAGAGCGTGCTTTAGAGTTTAGAGCGCTAGTAGCTGAAAGAGTGTATAATAGCTAGTATCTCCTTATTATAGATATTATAGTTATATTCCAAGAGAGCTATAGTCTTTGAAAAGTAACTAACAGAGTACTATTCGCTATCTAGGTATAGTTAGAACAGAATACTAGCTACTACTCTATCTAAAGCGTCTGTTTCTAATTTAGACTCTAAGGTAGAGTTGTAATATCGTAGAAGAGAAGATAAGACTAGACGTTACTTAAGCTCTTTAAAAGAGTAGTAGCAAGGCTTGTTAAATATAAAGAGAGTTAAGGCTTTTATTAGATATATAAGTAGCTTAGTAACGATTCTATAGTCTTGAATAAAGCGTCGATAGAAGTTATAGAAGCTAAGGAAGGACTAAACACCTTTAATAGTACTAGACTCTTTCTACTTATATATTATAGAGACTTTATCTAGGTCTACTTTAATACTATTAGTACTAACTATAAAGCTAAGGTACTTTATATAAGTAACGCTAAATTTATACTTCTTAATATCTACTTATAGGCTAGTATCGCGGAGCTATTAGAGAACCTTTCTTATATAGTCCTTATATTCTAAGAGGTTGTCTAAGTAAATAAGAATGTTATCTAAGTAGGCTATATAGAAGTTATTAAGGTAGTTAAAGAGTATATTATTTATATAGTATTAGTATATTATAGAGCTGTTTATAAGACTAAAGGGAAGAACTTTATATTTATAAGAACTATACCTAGTATAGAACGTTATAAGGTCTTTAGATTCTAGGTTTATACGAATATAGTAGAAAGCCTAGTAGATGTCTAGCTTTATAAAGAATCTAGTATTAGCTAAGTAAGCGAGAGTCTTATTAATTAGAGGTAGAGGATAGCGGTCCTTATAGATAAGAGTATTAAGCTTATAGAAGTTAATATAGAAATAGAAGCTACTATTTAGCTTATATATAAAGAGTATAGGCGAGGTAAAGAGTATCTAGCTAGACTTAATAAATCTCTTTTTAAGGTTCTTAACTAGATACTACTTAATAGCTTTAAGCTTATCTATAGAATAATAGTATAGTAGACTATAATTAAGAGTATTAGTAGCTTCTAGCTATATATAGTAGTTATATAAGCGGTGAGATAGAAGCTTATCTAAAGTAGCCTTAGGGAACACGTCTTTATATAAGCTATACTAAGAAGGAAGCTTGTCTTTAATTTCCTAGATAGTTACTTTATTATTATCTTTAAGAGCCTCTTTCTCTTTCTCTTAAATCACCTAGTCTAATTTATATAGACTAGTAGAAAAGAACTCGTTATTCTAGTAGTATAAGTATATATGAAAAGTATTTACTAAAATGTAAGTAATATTAAGTAAGAGGAGCTCTTTATTTATATAAGAGCTCCTTAGAGGCTGTAGAAGTATAGCGTCTAGTAGGCGTAGCTCTTACTACATCTAGCGTATCTTGTCGCGTATGTTCTATTTATAAGTATTCTGTCTAATAGTCTTATATGTTATAGTCTTAATCTCGGTTGTTTTCTAGCTCTTATAACCTAAGTCCTATTCTTCTAATAGAGTATAAGGCGAGGATAGGTAAACAGGGCAAGAGAGGATTATATAGAGTGTCGTCGCTTACTAGCTGTCTTAACGTCGTATATCCTCTTAATTTATTATATACTCTCTAGCTAGTACATCACGCTAGTAGTTCGGCTAGTAGTATTAAGGGCGTAGGTAGCTTCTAGATAGACGAATCTTCTTTTAGAAGGTTAGCGGAGAGGGTTTCTCGTCGTTAGGCTATATAAGCGTTCCTTGTTCTAGGTTAAGATATATTTTAAAGTAAGCTATCTATTTAAGTCTAAGGATGATTTCGTGGTTTCTAAGGTTAAGGATATAGAAGGGAATATTAGTTTGTCGATATATATCTATAGAGAGTTAAAGAGTAAGAATATAAGTAATAGAATTACTTAACTTACTATCGAACCCTTTAGTTATAATAGCGTGTATAAGCTTCTAAGGTTTAAGGTTAAAGAACTTAGCTATATCGACTATAAAGGTAGTATTAATAAAAGTAAAGCTATTTACTCTAGTATTAAATAAGGCGTAGGTTATAACTATAATTCTATTATTTACTAGAGTATATAGAACTATAAAGTACTTTCTATCTATTAATCGACTTAAATTAATCTTTTCTAGACTAAGAGTATACTCTAGATAGAAGTCTTAGCCTAGAGTTCCTCTTTTCCCTTATTATATAAGAGTTCCTTATCTACTATTTCCTCTTTATCTATTTCCTTAAGATTAATTCTTCTTAGCTTAGAACAGGTAGTAGCGTAGTATTCTTTTCTATAGTAGTTATAATAGATAGTATAGATATCTACTAGTACTAGTTACTTTACTTTATAAGGCTTCTTACTAGAGTTATAAGAAGTAGTTAGAGGTGTTATATAAGAAGTTAGGCCTAGAGTGTTTCCTAGGAGTCGGGAGGTAGGTAGAGTAGAAGCTATAATATTACTTAGAGTAGAGGTAGAGAAGCGAGTAGGTTATATAAGTTAAGTAGTAGATCTTTCTTAGTATAACTTCTAGTAGTCCTCTCTTATAGTAATACGTCTTAGCTCTATATCTAATAATAAGTAACTAGCTAATAGATCCTAGTAGATATCTAGTATATATAGTATTAGTACTATTTCTCTTTAGAGTAGAGTTATAAGTTAATTATATAAGTCTAGGTAAAGGTATTCCTAAGGAGTCTATACTTCTCTAGCTAGGTGTAAGAACTAGGTTTAGAATTCCTAGAACGTTTATATAATCTTTATTATTAGATAATTATAGTTATATCTTATATCCCTTACTTAGTTTAGATTAATAAAAATAGAAGTAAGGTAGTTAATTATCTCTATTACTAAAATAAAGTATATCTAAGAATCTTTATTAATTTATAGTTAGAGGTGTTTCTAAGCGTCTCCTGTTATATAATTAAAGATATAAAATATCTTATCTTCCTTGTCTTAGAAGTAGTCTCTATTACTTCTAAATTTTCCTTAGATCTAGATCTTCTACTCTAGGAACATAGGATTAGTTCTATTAGAGAGAGGCTAGAGGTCTAGTAGTTTTACTAAGTACTTCTAGCTAGTATTTAGGCTTAGTATCGTTGATTCTAGGGTTTGTTATTCTGTCGATTATATAATATTTTAAAGTGATAGTATAGCTGTCTAGAGAGCGGCAGCAGGGTTACTTAGAGGCGGAAGGTAGCTAAGGAGCTGTTTAAGTAATTGCTAGGTTTACGACTAGTCCTAGGTAAGTGCTTAGACTTACTCTTACAATGTGTTTAAGCTTTTAGAGGTGTCGTCGTAGTTAGAGTCTAGCTAGTACTTAAACTAAGCTGCTAGTAAGTTATCGTTTTCTAGGTAGCTAACCGCTAGAGGTCTGCTATCGTTAATGTAGATTATACTTTCTTAGTTTTCAGGGTTGTTAGTAGAGCTTTGTCCTACTCTTGAAGTGTTCTTTTAGTATACTCCCGCGGGATGTGCTTTTAGTACTATCGTAGTAATTATAGTTTTGTTGTTTTATTTTAAGAAATACTTGTCTTATTATATAGTTATATCTAGGACTTACTAGTTACTAGATCTTCTTAATTCCTTTTTAAAAAGTACTATAGCTAGGCAATTAAGGATCGTAGAGTTCTTCTATCACGCTAGATAGACAGGCAGGGAGATTATCTATAGCCTTTCTAGGCAGTGTTAGTAAGCTTAGAATAATGTAACGATATATATAGCTTATAGACTATATATAAATATACGACTACGCTAGGTATAAGTTAGGTACTATAGAACTATCTATACGAGGATTCTAAGCTAAAGAGAGAAGAGAAGAAAGGACAGAAGCCTAGGAGCTAGAAGCTCTTATATATAGGAGGTTGTACTAAGCTATAGCTAACTAAGCCGGGCTCAGGAAGCACGATATCCGCTAGGTTCTAGCCAGGGGTTAGCCTAAGGTATAGTAGCGGTTAGAACCGTTATATTAGATATCTCTGTCTATAAGATATATATTAAGTAGTAACCTCTAAAGGTACTTTCTATTATAATAATACTATAGTAGTAGTAGTAGTTAATATTAGTATGTTTTACTTCGAGGAATACTCGTCTTATTATATAGTAGGTATCTAGAACTCTCTAGTTACTAGATCTTCTTAACTCCTTTTTAAAAAGTACTATAGCTAGGCAGTTAAGGATTATAGAGTCCTTCTATTACGCTAGATAGACAGGTAGAGAGATTATCTATAGCCTTTCTAGGTAGTGTAAGTAAGCTTAGAATAATATAATAACATGTATATAAGATCTATAGTATAGGTTATAGAATCGTAGAAACTATTAAATATAAGGATTCTAAGCTAAGGAGAGAAGAGAAGAAAGATAAAAGCCTAGGAGCTAGAGGCTCTTAAATATATAAGGTGTGTCTAGCGTATACTAAAGTAGAGACATCTACTAAAGTAAGGGATCTACTAAAGTAAGAGATCTTCTAAAGTAAGAGATCTTACTAAAGTAAGAGATCTACTAAAGTAAGAGATCTTCTAAAGTAAGAGATCTTACTAAAGTAAGAGATCTACTAAAGTAAGAGATCTACTAAAGCAAGGCACCTCTAATTAGCTAAGTTCCTTCTAGAGTCTTGTCTTAGTAGAGTAGCGGTTAGAACTGTTATAGTAGGTTAAGGAACGCCTTGTTTAGTATATTTAGCTTGAAGAGAGTATATTTAGAGCGTGAAGGTAAATCCGGGTCAGGGTTAGAGTATACTTTCATTTTAGAGAGAGTATACTCTAGACGTATAGGCTATAAACTAGAGTCTTTAAAACCCTTATATATTATATCTATCTTAAAAGCCTTATCTTATATATCCTTAAGATCGTAGAGAAAATCCGTAACGCTATACTAATAATCTCTCTAATGTAGAGCCTTCTAAATAGCCTTAGAATACTAATATTTATAGAGCTAAAAAATAGCTATATCTAGCGGTTATATAATATATATTATATAAGAAGAGAACTTATAGATATATATATTATACTCGTATATAAGTTCCTTAAATACTTTACTTATATATAAGAAGTAGCTATTATAGAGTAAAATTATATATAGCCTTTCTACTATTATACTAGTCTACTTAATAAAATGATATAGCTAAATAACTCCTAGTTTATCGTTTATATAACTACTCCTACTTAAGCTAAAGAGTTTATATCTAGTCTAGTTCTTATTAACCTAGTTCTCTACATAGTAATACTCTTAAAGGATAACTATAGGTAGGATATAATTTCTAAATACACTTACTCTCTTAATAAGAGTAAGTTAACGTCTGTTCTTAGGAGAGTTAGAGTACTATACAGGCGCATCCTTAGGAATAAAAACTCTCTTTCCCTTTGGTACACCTACTCTAAATCTAGTCTTGTTAAAGTTCTATATATAGTCTAGTATAACGTTGAACTAGTATATAAGGGAGCGGTACGCCTTAAAGAAGTACTTAACATCTAGGACACTTTATGTAGATTTACGCTTAACGTCCAAAGGTTTTTATATCAAGGATTTAACAAGAGGGAGGTGATTTAGGAACCTCTTAGTCTAAGTCGTAGAAGGCAGTTCTATACGAGGAGGGGTTTACTAAGAGAGAAGGGCTATAACCGTAGATATAACTATTTCCTTGTCGGCCGAGAAGCTATTATTATACTATATAATAATATAATGCTAAACAGCTTCTACTTCCTTAGTGTTAAGTAAAGAAGGGCGGTAGTTGTCTTGTCTTGTCCCTGACTGTGGATTTTTCTTCTTACGGTAGACCTCTCTCTGAGGAAGGCCTCAATTGGCTGCAATCTGGCTTGTATTCTCCTAAGTATGGTCTCTTTAGTGACGCAATGCCCTACCCATATACTCTTGATCATATAGATGTCTCTTGCGCTTAGGAAAAAGGGGTGGTGGAGGCTCTTGTTCTGGTGGGGGTGCTGTGAAGTAAAGCATTAGTAGTGAGCTAGATAGTATAAAACCAACTAGGTCTAGGCATGGTGAAGACATGGCAGATACAAGTAGGAATCTACTAAGTAGAAGAGGTAAAAAGAGCTACTTTTTAAGTAAATTAGTAAGTAATTAAGTAGTACGAAGCTTAGGAATAATTAAGTCTATTCTTAAGGTATCAGCTGAGTTCCGGACGTTGGAAATCAGAGCCGGATTAATTATAATCCGCTTTAACTAATTAAAAGTCTTGACTAATTAAAAGTCCTAACCCTCCCTGAGGGTGGTTGGAGGTGGGTGGAGTGGGTGGGGTGGATGGAACCGACGATTACAACTGTCGGTGTGCCGATTGAGAGATTTTAGGCGCGGGCTAACAGTGGGGCGGCGACTTCCCCTACCGCTCAAGGTCGTGGTCAAAAGTTCTACAGCAGCAGAACTTCAACCTTCTGGAGAGAAAGTAAGTCGCGATTGTAATTGAATCCATAGAGGACTTGCACTGGAGTAGAAAGTAGTGTGTTCCAATGGGGTCGGGAAGCTGGACAAATGGTGACGAGGTGAGGCTCAATCAGACTTACTTCAGTTATTAATGAAAGGTCAGCAACCTGTACTACGAGTAGGCAGATTCAAAATTTAACAAAAGAAGAAACATGTGAAACGAAGAACCCATAATGAGTCCAATCCTTTATACTTCTGCTCTGATATCTACATTTTACTGAGCAGTAAAAAAAAGCCAAGCTTTATAAGCGAAAACCGAATTCTTCCAAGAGAAAACTGGGCTCACAACAGACTTTATGATCCCTCTATGGGACAAAATCTACTCAAAAAGAGTAGTTCTTGCGAGCCAAGTCTCCACCAGGTACCCCTCCTCATAAAGCTCCTGATTCTCTCTGCGTACTGCTCTTTGAGTACGAATCAATTCTGCAGTAGCCAGCATAGCCTGGCGCTGTACTACTCTTGCAGCACGAATTCGTTCTCTAGTTTGTCCTCTAATTCTATCTTGATAGTCTCCGAGAACTCTATCTCCAGCAGCTACGATGTTGATGTAAGCCCAAGTCTCGAATCTCATTCTCTCCCTGTGCTGGTTCGCTTCCAGCAAAGCTTGGGCTCTAAACCGTTCGAGATCAGCGGATTCAGCAGCAATTTGTCTCATGGTAGCATCTTGGTAGGCTTGTGCGTGAGCTTGTTGTCGATAGAAGGCTTGTCTTTCTCCTGCAAATTCCCGTTTTTCAACATGTAACCTCATCATCTCGTCTTGAAGATTCTGCCTATCTTGGATATTTTGCATGGAGAGATTGACCTGTCGCGTATTCTTCCACCAGATAGCCACCGCTTCCTCGTTCTGCCTATTTGTTATCAGGTTCAATCTCCTCAATTCGGCTTCAAGGGCTTGGATTTCGAACGTTTGGCGGTATTGGAAGGCTTGTTGGTTGCGGCGGAAAGCCTCTTTTTCGCGGCGAAAAGCATCTTTGGCTCTTTGCAGAGCGGTCCAGCTGCGAGAAAGAGCCAATGCTGCGACTCGGGGAGCGAAGAAGTAAAATAGGGGGGCGAGGAGGAAGAGACAGCAGATGATGCCTGCAAAAAAGCTTCGGCGGTCGAGTGGGGTTTGGTGGAGGAATATATCCATCTTTTCAAGGGTCTCGGGTCTGCGTGTGGGGATTGATGTAGCAGTCGTAATTGTAGTAGCTGGGATGATACTGGTGCTCGTAGTGGTAGTTGCAGATGCCATTGTGGTTGGATTTTGGGATGGATCGTCGAGATTTCGGTGGGTGGTCGGTGATCACAGTGTTGAAATTTTCAAGAAAAAAACCAGGCCCATTGGTGCTCTCATTTCAGCAGTGAAATATGGACATTTCTATCATCATTCACTTGAGTTAAGTTAAAAAAAATTAGTGAAAGTGTTAATGTAAGTAAGTTAAGTGAATGAAGTGAATGAAGTGACTGTTGGTAGTCTTGAAAAATGAATATCAGTCTTTGATATATTCTTTTGTCAAATTCTGTTGAGAACCATTACCTGAAAGAGTTTTTACAATTATCAAAAACAAATGAGTGTACTAGTGGTCAATCTATACAGCTGATTTTAATTAGCAAAGGGCGTTTCATAAGTTCAATCCTTGAATCAAATTGCCTAAAGCATGCTGAACAACAGAGTCGTTTGATAAAGGTCAGACATAACAGAAGTACACACTCTATGTCTTCTCATGTAAATTTTAATGGTCAACTAAGCTAAATTAATTATTTTCGATAATAACAATGTTTAAACAAAGACCGCAAAGTAAATAAAAATCCTACGTTTTAAATAGTTCTGTGAGTATTCTTCTTACACTTAATGAATGTCTTTAATAATGTATCAATTAAACACACTTTTCACTCTATAGCTCTCTAATAAGAGCACTTTAAGTAAGTTGCCTGTATTCCAGAATTATAAACTTATGAATTATATAAGGACTAAAGTGCCTTTCTCGAAGTCTAGTAAGCTCTCTCTTTTTAATTTGATACACTAAATGCTTAAAGTAGAATCGGAAACTCGAGATAATCTGTCGATAGTTAAGAATGTTATTTTCATTTATACTTCTGTAAATGCGACTTATTAACTCAATCTACCTATATTTATTAGGAAAATATACCCAGTAAGAATTCCGTCAGATGATAACTGGTGTTCTTCCAAAGGTTTGAGTTGTAGTAAAAATTAGATTTAATCGAGGTTATTAAAGCTTCTAGAATAATAGCGCCTTGCGAAGAAACACCCTGTTAACTCTTTCCAAGAGAATAACTTTCAGCAAATTATGACTTTCTAATGAAGTTAGTGAAAGCAAGAATTAATCATTAATCTGATAAATGATTAGATTGATATGATAAGATTAGAATAAAATTAGATTAACGTGGTTTATCAGCGAGTCGATCATATCACCGAGTCGATCACTAAAAATACATACAAAAAACGTCTATGCAACCCTGGTAAAAATCTACAATTCTTAATAAAAATTAATAAAATTAAAAACTTTACTTTATTACATTGTATATAAGTAATAGTAGAAATCTTAGATACTAACTAATTATAATCGCTAAGTTATTAAAGAAATTAAAAAAATTTAATGAATACAGGGGTAATTTTAAGCGAATCGTTAGTTATAACTAGTAAGCGTCCCAAAATTTCAAAATTACTTATTTATATAGTAATAAAGTTACTTTTTAATTTTATTAATTTTAATTAAGAATTGCAGATTTTTACTAGGGTTGCACAGACGTTTTTTGTATGTATTTTTAGTGATCGACTCGGTGATATGATCGACTCGCTGATAAACCACGTTACCGGGTCTCTTGATTAGTTTAGATTAATAAATTAATATTAATCTAATTACTATAATTAAACTGATTAATACGATATAATAAGCTAATTATCCTTATAATTTAGTTTCTCTACCTTCTCTTTTTCTTTTTAGTCTTTTAACTATTCTCTCTTTTCTTCTTTTCTTCTTCTTTCTATTCTTCTATATATATACTATATGTTTTTAAGCTAGATATAAACTAAGACTTAAAAAGCTACCCGCATCTCACCAACGCCACTGCGAACGCCACTCCGGGCCATCGGACCGTAATAATCGATCCAATCAGATTAATGTAATCAGATTAATCTAAAATCGGTTGATTAGATCAGATTAATGGCCATCTAATCATTGCTTACATTGAATGAAGTCTTAACGCATTTATAGATTCAATCATTACTTTTCCTTCAATTTATCTCCGCCAACAAGCCAAATCAGCCAAGTCACTCTCATCAGTGCACTCTTGATGGTTGTAGAATTTATTCTTAGTGGAGATGCAAACCGTAACCTCCTTTATTTCCCGACCGACGAGCCGAGAATAAGGGACCTACCTTCGCATTAAGCTTCGTAGCCCGCTCATGAGTATTCCCTTCGCTTGAGGTACAACACCAGTCTCTCGCATCTCGGTTGCAGTCGCATTTGTAAATCGAGTTGCGTAATGAGTAGTAAGCTTCTGGACACGGTATCTACTTGAAACATCTTTCTCCGCTTCCACTCATCCCGAAAATTCAATTCACTACGGTCTTCTATCTTGACGATGAATTTAAGGGTAATGGTGAAGTTTCTGCGTTATGTTGGCGAGTATGCCATGAGAGTCAATCAACATTTGGGCAATACTGCTCTTAGGGAAGTGTCTACCAGTTCAACATTTTCACTTTCACTTTCAATCTTAAAATTTTCCAGACAGTCAATCTTTCGGATTTGTAGTATCTCATAGTAATCACCAAAGTTACAAATGGGAAGAAAAAGGAATAGGAACGCGAACTAGATGACTGGGGGAGAAACCAGCTTTGATTGAAACTACGGTGAAGTACTTCGAGCAGTGGAAGTAAATATTATCTACGATGTGTTAGGATATGAAATTCATGACTTTATGTTGATATGTGTTCTATGAACTTACGAAATACTTTCTGGGTCTTTCTTTGTCACGCCTCGCTTATTGAAATGGTGGTATAAGATTATATTACATTCAACAACATATATTATCTCGCGTCACTTTATCAATCTGCATGCTGTTAAACGAGTTCCATGTGATTTTGCAAACCAACTCTCCATGTGATTGCTGAGAAATTGGCCCCTTTTCAGTCTTAATATGCTCCCTGGTGCAGAGTATTTGGAAGAGAGAAGACTAGTGTAGATGTAAAAAGAAATTTGTTCTGTAGCATTTTATTGTTCCGTCGACAGGCAACACTTTCGCAACTAAAAACATCACATAAGATTGTTTCCTTCTTTTCCGGGTCTAGTCTTAGGTATTTCGATTGCCTCATACTCGGAGCTTTTCCTCCATAGCTGGCTCTTTTAGCGAGAAGAATTGCACTTCGCTGCTCAGTGATATTCGCACCATGTTTGTAATACCATTCTACTTCAACATGAAAGATTTATAGGAAGCTTGATTGGTGATGTCTGAGGAGAAGTCGTTTCGGGTCGCTCCGTACGAAGTAAGGACGTTTTCTCAGGTCTTGATCTCAAGTGTTGATTCTATCCCGAACAGGAACTCCTCCCTTGCTCGTTTCCGGCAACAAATAAAAACAGCAGAATGAGAGAATACCCAAGAACCCATAATTTGAAAGAAAGTTCCTCCTAGATCAAAAACCTCGTTTGGATTTCTATATTTTGCAAATGAGAGAATACAGACTTCCAACCATTATTTTGTGCTTTTGACCAGACATTGAGAATCGACGAGAGGCAATGATATCATCAGTAATAGAAGTGCTTCCTGCTGTGCGACTCACAGAAACTATATCCGTCGCAAATAGTAAAGGGGGCTGGACTGGAGCAAGGGGACTCACGTGCCACCAATGCAAGCCTTCGGAATAACCCCATGTTTTGTAACGTGCCACCAACTTGGGGAACCAGTAAAAACTAACAAACAAGCATGAAAAAGCGGCTCATCATATGCACTTAGCCCCCAAATCTGCACCAATCTTCAAATTTCCCAAACATTTCCTGGCTCATCACCACCAGTCCCGTATAAAAATCTCGTCCTAACTGGCGAAGGCGTAATTGGTGGGTCATTTGCACCTTTAGGTGCCTTGAGGCGGTAAGGCTGATCAGATAATTTTAGGGATTCCACATCACAGTCACCACTTGCAATCGCTTCGCCGCCCTTGGCATCGACCACAACCAATCCGCCGTGAGGAGATCCTCTCCAGGCGGGATGTTTTATGTAAGATCGGGCTGTTAGGCAGCCGCATATCCCCTGGATGAGGCTTTCAATGGCGCAAAAACAGGAGAGTGACAGGAGTTCATAATGGCGGTGTTCTGCGCCCAATGTCTTGAAGGTGTTTGCAAAAATATTGCCACATTATTTGACGATTTCAACGGCGTCGAAGAAAACCACGAAGTAAAGATTGTTGAAGAAAAACCCTCAAGTCAACATGGCGCCAAAGAAAGGCGGATCGAGCTCGGGTACCAGTAGCAGTAGCGGTGGCAGTTCGGGTGTATCGAGTTGTGAAGAATGTCTATCGGAGTTGGAACTTCGTGGTTTTGAATGGTCGGTAAGTGAAAACTATTGTAACTTTTCTTCCCTTCAATGGATACTAATATCATGCTCGGCAGAGTGGGAAAGTAAATGCGCTTTTTGCCTTTGCAATCATTGCCGTTGTGGTTATGATCGCGTGTTTGGTGCTTGCTCCGCGCTTCAAGTGGGTACGGAAAGACGTAACAAAAACAGATAGACTTCGACATTCAGGTTATATCTGGGCAACCTCTTGCGCACTATGGTAAGGCCACAACTCGAAACTTCAATTTTAGATTACAGTTAGACTGACATTTGTGTCAGTTACTTTCTTCTCAGAGTCATCGACACCGCCCTCACCGAAACCGAAACAGTCGTCACTCATCTCTATTATATTCTTTACATCCTCCAGTCTGCTTTCGGGCGAATCGCTGATCTGATGATCCTCGCTATCATACTTCGAACAATTTACGAAAGCACTGCCTCGAGCATGGTTCGTCCTCTGCCTGTCATCAAAGTGGTGGCCATTATAAAACTGGCCCTACTAACATTGGCGGGTTTCGGTCTCTACACTGCCAGTGCGGCCTACAATATCGCAAATGGCTCCTCCTATTTTTATTTCGGACAATATACTTGGGGAAGGTACGGCAACTATATCGATTTCGCTTACGATTGCCTTTACTTTCTGATCGCTATCATCGTGGTGGTCTACTCATCGCTCATTCATGTCAAAGAACATTCCAAGGTGAGTTTTACACCCCCCCCCCCCCCCCCAAAGATCTTATCAAAAGCTAACTTTTCAATTCAGGCAACAATTTTAATGGCAGCTGTAGTAGCTCCCGCACTGTTCCTTCGTTCCTTGTTCACGCTCGCTTCGGACGGCTTGTTCACATTCCCAAACAGGAATACCACGTACGATGCTGAATTAGGCCTCTCATACACGAGTGCGTTCCTCTACATCCTCATGGTATATCCGATATTCCTCGGCCTTGCATTTATTGGATGTATCAAACCACGAGATCCGAATTTCTTGATGGAGCAGAAGCCCGCTGGTACCGCGTACCAGAACGGAATACATGGCCTACCGGTTGAATACACACCTAATGGGGCACCGCAGGCATATCACGGTACCCCACAAGGACACCAAGGCCCTGTTTATTACAACACTGGGGCTCCAACTGCTCATCCCACTGGACAAACCGGAACCCCAGGGACATATGGTCAACCACTCATTGCCTAAATGTTATGACATGAAAGAAATTGACGGGAGAGAAGAAACCGAAATACACCCATGAATGATTTGCTTGAATCTACATACAGCCTTTGCTTTTTTGATAATATATACCCCGGTTTGCGAAGATATCTCTGGCTTCCCAGAATTGTTGCGTAGCCATGAGATAAATATTCAACCAGTTTTCGAATTTGAGGGGATGAGGGGACAGGAGCGATTAACAATACACCATTATATTGCTCGATGAAGCTGGTTTCGATTCATTGAACGAAACTACGCCAGTTTTGCGTACATGAAATTTCTGTTAGCACAATTAATCACGGTCGCTGCCTGCCATTTGGTTCACTTGTAATTTTCATTACGTTCCGGCATTTCTCCGCCGAAATATGGGACATAGGTAGATTTCTACCGCCTAGCACCTGACCCCTTACACAACGCGTCGTACCAGTTCAGTTTGTATTCAACGGAATTGAGCCTTGCAAACGATAAAAGCCTTTATTATTCGAACAAGCATTTCCAGGTTGTTGAAGGTACTTATAAAACACGTGCGAGGACAGCGTCTCCGGTTCTCGGAAACAAGGTTCTTCGGCATTCACATCCAACTCGTGGGAAATTACAAGTCTTATTTGCACCTCTCATCACTTGGCTTCCTTCATCATTTCCCCCTTAATTGTCCCAAACTCTAAAAGAAGAATTTCTCCTGATGAAAAGTATCTTGGAAATCATCAACCCGTTTCCCTCAAAAAGGTTTTCTGATTTATCCAGACTATCGTGTCAGTTTCAATCGCAATCTTGAGCGCGGGGTATCCCCCAAATTAGGTGCAGACAGGTACCCGTCTCGTTTCAAAACCGAAGTGCGGGGAGCAAGGAAGGTGGATTCATCGCATGAACGTTTACAATAGATACTCATTTCATCCTTGGCTCTCCGGACTATCCGTCATGGTTTGATAAAAAGGTTCTCATGGACCTCTTCAATTCCCTTTCCTAGCTCACGAGGTTTTTATTTTCTTCGCTCACCACACGTTCTTTTTTCCCTGTTATCTCGCAACCATGTCTCCCACCAGCAAATTGTTGATGCTCGCATCGCTCCTCGCTCCTGCGACTGCTACGAACCTTTATGTTGCGATGTCCGATGGTGTTCTTTCTACTTTAAATCTCGTTTTTACGGAAAGTTCATATAGTTTGACAAATACATCTTCGAATCTCGACTGCGCCGGAAACCCTTCGTGGTTGACTCTCGACAGCGAAGCTAGGATTTTGTATTGTCTTGACCGGGGGAGAACTGGTGCGCTCAATGGATCGATCAATTCTTTCGAGATTGGGAACCAGGGGAATTTGTCGAGATTGCATAGGGTTGATGCGCCTTTATCCGGGGTCTATTCGGAAATCTTTGGGACGAAAGAGACGAAGAGGGGGATGGCTACGGTTTCTTAGTATGTACCCGATCGCAAAATGTTTGAGAATAGTTACTAATAATCTCATAGCAACACCAGCGCCGGAGCAATCTACTCATTAGGTGACGCAGGCCTTGTAGAAGGACCATTAGAAACCTTCTTTCCTAAGCTCGCAGCACCAGGTCCTGTTCCCCTACGACAAGATCTCTCCTATCTCCACCAAGTAATTCTCGACCCTAAATCCAAGTTCCTCATCATGAACGATCTCGGCGCGGATCTCGTTCGTGTCTACTCTTGGGATGCAGCCAACCTCGCTCCTTTGGCCGAATTGCCCTCTCTTCAAACTGATCCAGGAGCCGGCCCTAGACACGGAGTTTTCTGGACTTCCCCAACTGGAGCTGTCTTCTATATGTTCGTGGGAGAGATCTCGCAGTTTGTGTATACCTACTCGGTAACGTATACCGAGACTGGAATTTCTTTCACGAAAGTTGCAGAGATCCCAGCCCTGGGAGTTGGAAACGAAAAACCACCACAAACAGCTCCAACTTCCGGAATTGCACTTTCTGTAAGTCTCCAATGCACCTCTCGTTCCCCTACCTACGTAAACCCATAGACTAATTATTTCTCAGCCCGACAACAAATTCATCATGGTCTCCAACCGCGATATTTCATTCAGCAACAGCACCCAATTCAGATCCGGTCCAACAGACACCCTCTCATCCTTCTCCATCAACGACGACGGAACCCTAAACCTCATCCAACTCGCTCCCTCAGGCGGTTACTCACCAAGACATTTCTCACTCAACGCCGCGGGAACTTTGGTCGCGGTGGGACATCAGAACAATAGATCTGTTGTTATCTGGAAGAGAGATGTTGCTACAGGCATGCTGGAGACTGGGGAGCCGGCTGCGCAAGTGACGCTGAGTGGCAGCGTTAGTGCTACTATTTGGGATGAGTAGAGGAAATGAGGAAAGGAGTGGGTTTATGAGATATGATTGTATTATTTTCACATACATCATAGTTTGGGAACGTTTAGGTTCAACGAAATGAGATAGACAATTCTCATTTATTCCTAACCCGACTTTTCCCCACCAATGATTCCCCTCCCTGGGCACCCAGCACCACCCAAAGCTCCCCTTAAGAAACACCAATGATTTCCCCAACAACACTCTTGAAAATCCCCTTGGGATCAAACTTCTGTCGGACAGCAGCAAATCGTTTAAGATGCTGTACAATTAGAATCTCATTTAAAATATACCAACTGACCAAAACACGAGCTGCGAGGAGTGATGGCTCGGAAATAAATCTTATCTCGGAGATATCCTCGGAAATATCTTGGACCTCGGAAATATTCCAGGCTCGGAGATCTCTTCACAGCTCGGAAATACCAACTCGCCAAAACAAAAGGAAGGTTTCTCGAACTTACATCAGGATCCAAATTCTTAACTGTCTGCTTGAATACATCTCTCGTGTTCTTGGTCCAGTGAGGACGACATGGGAATTCCTTTATGATTGTTGTTGCGAGGTTATGGTCTGGGATTTGTTAGAGAGGCGAAAGAATGATGGGGATGAATAGAAATAGGGGAAAGGGTAAGGGAGAGAGGACGAGGGGAAGGAAGGAAAGGACTTACAGAATGGTTCGTTGAATCTTAACTTATCGCCCCTAATTCACAAGATATTGTCAGTGTATTTCCTCAACAAAAAAGCAGAAGTCGCAAAGCCCATCTCGGTCGCGGGCAGGAAGACGCACCAAGTAGGTTTATAACTCGGAAAATCAAACATAATCGCCCCTTTACTCCAATCCGTCCCATCCTTCGTACCATTCGTCCACACCTGTCCAAGTAAATCCTCATAAGGTCGTCCGAATTTAATGTTAATCCCACTACGATAAGTACTAGTCATAATCAAGCCCTTCCTACTACTCTCATCAAAAAGCTCCCTGACTCTTTTCAAAAGCTTATTCGCAAGTGTAACCGGGACAGCCAACTCTAGTGTGTACGCAGCCAAACCATAATCCCATTCCGGCAATTGACCCGGGTATAAACCACCGATCAGGACATCGTAGTTGTACCCATAGACGGGCCAGGTGGTGAGCTCTGTGTCGTTGGATTTTTCGTGGAAATTGGGTTTTGCCCAGAGCCCTTCGAAGATGGTTTCTGCGAGGAAATTTGAGGTTGCGAGGATTTTTCCGGAGTCGAGGAGGACTTTTGCGGCTGTTGCTTCGAGGGAGGTGATTGAGAAAGTGGATTGAAAGGCCTGTTGAGATGTGGAGGCTATGTCGACGAGGTCGTAGTAGCGGTGGTGAAATTTCTTGAGGTAGGGCCACCACTAGATTTGTTTTAGTTGTGGTTGAAAATAAGAAAGGGGAGGTGACTTACCCATAGATTTGCTGTTGCGTAGGGGGCTATGAGACCGTATATGTCGCCGTTTAGAACATCCGCCTCTGCAATCCTGAACTTGATCAGCATTTGGAGAAAAGGTAGATTGGGGAAAGGGGGACTTACGTCTTCTGATTCGCATATAACTTAGTATCCGGATAAATCTTAAACTTCATCCTCGCAATCGGACCCAGCAAGCCCAAAGAGGTCGACGCAGCAAGCCAATCTTCGTTCGTCTCATCCCTAACGATATGCTTCAGTGTCCCCGTCCCATCGATAATCCACATTTCCAACACTCCCGCCGCAACCATACTCGCTTCTCTTAACGAACTCCTGTGTGCACCCATGGCAACCGCTCCCGCGATTGTCATATTCCAATTCACAAGGGCGTACCCGATACTCGCTTTCCTCTCATGTAAGTACTCAGCCAGTTCAAAGAATGTCACGCCTGCCTCGATGGTTACGGATCCGGAAGTAAGGTCGAAGTCTGAGATCCCGTAAACGCCTTCGGTTACCATTATTATCGTTGGATTGTCAGTGCACATTGTGTCGTACCACATATGGCCCTTTCCGGAGGCGCGGATGGGGGTGTTTGACGAGGAAGCCGATTTGACGATAGATATCATCTCGTCCACAGAGGTGGGGTGGAGGACGGAGGAGACGTTTTTGCATGCTGGAGAGCCTTCGCCGTCAAAGGTGTTGTAGACAAGACCATTTGTAGTTGAAGCTAACAGTCCAAGGACCGTTAAGGCTGAGGAAAGACCATACATTGTGAGAAAGTCACTCTCGGTGGTAAGGAAGGAGAACGGAATCTGAGAAGGGTTGGGAAACTGCGAATTTGTATAAGTCGTATTTCACCTAGTGTACTTAGACCGAGGCTCCACATGACCAACAAGTTATTAGAGGGTGAATGCAGGGTCTTGCAAGAGCATGTGAGAAACTCTCTTCTAACATCTTGCCTTCCCATCTGACGGAGTTGGTTCATGAAAATTAGAAAAGCATCGGAACAGATCATGTGGTACTGCAGCAGTCTGAATCTTTTGTGCGTCTTCAAGA
The DNA here is from genome assembly GCA_001399465.1 of Hymenoscyphus scutula. NCBI lineage: Eukaryota > Fungi > Ascomycota > Leotiomycetes > Helotiales > Helotiaceae > Hymenoscyphus > Hymenoscyphus scutula. Next base: position 28,328 of record LKTO01000223.1, read on the forward strand.
ACTGCTCTTAAAAAATTCTCCAAATGAAAGATAATAAATTAAAACAAATGAAACAAATCTACCCTTGGGACTTGCAATATGGAGGTGTTGTAAATCTTGCGGTGGAAAACGGGTTTGCGGGGTACCTTGCATCAGCGGCCATGGCATTGCATGGATCATCAGACTGGGACACCGGTGCTGTTATTGATGAAAGGGGAAGGAACGATCGACCTATGATGAGGATGAATGGACACACCGAGGTTGGTGGGCTGGTGATCCCAATTTCAGGTTGGTTAATTCCTTTCGTTTTGCTGGTGCCAAAGTTGCCTATCATCCTGCTGAAAAAGGGGGTTGGTTTGCGGGGAGATTTATTGAAATTTAGCGCGTCTGCCGACCCACACCGACACTGATCCGACCTCTGACTTTCAGCACATCAATCTCAACATCCACTTGAGAAGGGGAGTTAGGACTTATCCAGTTCTCGTTCTCACCTCATATCCCTCCTTCCTCAATTTAAATATAAATACAAATACACATCAGCTCCCACTCGATACGTCGCTCCTTTCCCCTATTCTTGAGACAGCCACTACCTAGGTAGGTCTCCTCGAGGCCATGTCTTCGCCTGTCGTCAAATCGTCATCCTTCTCAAGCCCATCGATTCTGCATTAGAGGAAGACTTTAGTGTTTTTTGCCATTCCGGATCTTCTTCCAACTCGTAGTATAAGCATTGATTTCTCTTGCCCTTCGCTTCTGTTCCTGACTCGACATGATTTTTGTACAGTCTAAGCCTACCCGAATACCTTCTGCCTTATTTTCCCCATTCCTGGGTTTGAACCCTAAAACAGTCTTTTTCTTCCCACCCCAAAACCACTCAACAAATTCACTCTAAACACCCTTTACCCCATCTAGTAACCTTGAAAGGAAGCTTGAAAGCTTGAGAAAGTAGGTACTTTGATGGCTTCCAAAAATGCCACGGGAATGCTGGCTGTGTGCGAACAGAAGCTACGAGACATGTGTTATTTGTTTCTCGGTTGGCGGGCTCGCTTGATTTGTTCCATGCGAGGTATTCTTTTGGACGGTAGTTTTTCGTCTAACAGTAAGTAGGCTGTGTTGTTCATTTCCCAAAATTTTACAAGGGCATAGATCTTAGGTGCGCTCACGATTTTCGAAAAACGCTGTATGGAACTCCTTGTTTTTTAGGGCGTCGGTTGCAATCGCCAGCTGATGTTGCTTTCCAGAGCATGGTCCCTTCGCCAATTCCATGATATAAAAATCCTAGGCAGAGTGTATCAAGGCTACGGCTTCTATTGTTGACTCCTGCTGAGCACCGTAGGTAAGACGGCTTGGGAAAGTATAAAGTCATTGTATCTCTCTTTAGTTGACTAACAGAACCACCAACAAACTAGCTCCCAGACAGTTACCACATTACTCGGACCAGTCATGTCCCATCTCTGGAGGAAGCTTGGTTATTTTCTTAGTGGATTTTATCCCTACCACACCTTCTATCTTTTCATCTCACCCTTTCCAAATTATCCCAGCGCCTTCGGCTCCCTCATTAAAACAGCAGTCCTATCCTTTCCCCCACCATACGGCCCAAAATCAATGTAAATCTCATCCACCTCTTTCCACCTATACTTCAAATACAACCCTAATCCTACCGGACTGGCCGTGATATAGCATTTCGCCTTTTCTTGATCTATGATCTTCAAGACTGGTTCCAGTAACATGGATCCGATCCCTTTCCTTTGATATTCCGGACGAACGGCCAGGATTCTCATATCTTGAGGTAGTGTGTTAGGTAACATTCGGAAGAGAAATTGAAGCGGTAGGTAGGGGAGGGCAAGACGGGTGAGGGAGGGGGTACAATAATGTTCTTGAGGAATCAACCACTTTTGTCTCGCACGGAGAAATTTGATGAGAAACTCGACGACTAGTTCATCGTTTGAACCTGGTGGTAGGACTTCGTTGTGGATTGAAGTTTCGGAGTCTGGAGCGGTGGGGTCTGGAGTGTGGGGGTAGTTCCAATTGCTGAAGGCGACGATATGACTTCACAGGAGGGTTATCAGTACAATCATTCTCATTGTTTCCTTCGCTTCTTCATCATGCGGAGTTTGAGAAGTCTCAAAACGCACCCAGTTTCCTCATCAACAGCCTTGAAATATTTCATCCCAGGCGCTGCAAAGCTCTTCTCATAACCTCTTAATGCTCTTTCCTTCAGTATTTTAGGATCCGAGTTGGGATGCATGTAGTATACTATTGGATCTTTGGCAAATGCCTCGTTGAATATGTCTACGCATGCTTCCATATCGGTTATTTCGCAAGGGAGGATTTTAACGTTTGCTGCAGCCATTTTATTTGCTCAGGGGGAGATGGTGGGGGAGTAACCCAGGGTTTTCAAATTGGAACCAGCAAAAGGTTTTATGTGGTTTTTACTTTGAAAGACGGTGACTACTTTGGGAAATGATAGAACCAGGTAGACCGATCACATGACAAGCTCAAAGGTGGGATCGATCCCGTCAGCAAAAGGAGTTTAAACCAGACTGACTGGCCGAGCTGTTGTGAGGAATGAACTACACAAATTACAGAGTTACCCAGATAGTTGGACGAATTGGCAAGTAAGCCGGGCAGCAACTTGTGTTGACACCCTTTGGGGGCCGAAAATAACTTCCCCTATATACTACAACGTTCCGTTCCGCCAGTAAGCCATTGAAAAGTGAGTAACCCAATTATCAAAAGTGGAGGTCAAAGAAAGGTGCAAGTAATCATTTGAAGCCTACCTGCTTTACGCTCATACCCCAGTAATGTTCCCTGAAGCTGGCGGGGGTCAATATAGCGCGGATCAGTATCTCCCGTAAGTCGTTCACTTGTGTTGATAGCAAATCCGGAGTGTTAGTATATTTTAAGTTATAGGTTGTAATAAAACAAAAAGCAAAGGGCTTGCGAGAAGACTATCGACACTCTTTCTCTCGTGGTTTCCAACGAATCCACTTCTTCTCAACCCCCCTCGCCACCCTTCTTCCCTCGGCTATTTCAATTCCTGTACTGTACAACTATGAAAATGCCAACATAAACTCCAACACTTGCACTTGAAGGGATAACATACCCACACTAGCCACGAAGAAAGATATGGGTACGAACAGAAGGAATTGTGGTGTGTGGTACTAGATTGCGACAGTATACTTGGAGGTTCTTGCTCTTTCGATATGAACTTCACCGTCATAAAAAACCTTCAAACATCCTTTTTGCTTCGCGCAAGGTTGGTAAACCATATCTGGTGCTAGCAACAAGAGAACAATTATTCCAGAAAGGTCCTACAGATGAGAAGCTCTTGTTATCCTCTCCTCTAGAATACCTCATATTTTTTATTATAATTGTTATAGTAATAAGAATAAGTAAAAGCTCCTGTAGAAGCTATAATTACTTCTATATTTCTTTTTCTGTCTCTTATTCTTGTTTTTTTTAGTAATAAAGGCTATTTTTAGTATATTAGTAGTTGTAGTATTCCAGGTATTCTAACGTAGGTCAGGAACCTGATGTAGAAACACCTCTAGAGCTGTATTCGTGTTTTCGGGTGTCTTTTAGTAAGCTAACGCGGATTACTGGGAGAGAATTGAATCAGCTAGCTTACGTGGATATCCTAGCTAAACATAGTCCTAACGCAGATAACGGACTTAAGTCAGAATCGGACTTTTTAGTAGTCAGACCTACGTTAAAGTCTAAGCCAAACACCCCCTTAGATATCTACGTAATCTAGCTGATTTAATTCTATCCCGGTAACCCGCTTTAGCTTACTAAAAGACACCTGAAAACACGAATACAGCTCTAGAGGTGTTTCTACATCAGGTTCCTAATCTACGTTAGAATACCCGGAATACTACAACTATAACCACAACTACTAATGCGCTAAAACAGGCTCTATTATTAAGAAAAGAGATAGATAGAGGAATATAGAAGCAATTATAGCTTCCATAGGAGCCTTTTCTTATTCTTATTCTTATTACTACTAAAATCATATATAAAAGTCGCCTTAGTATACCTCTAAGTTACCCTGGATTAGTTAGATAGAAGAGTTTATTTACAGCTACCTAAAGAGAATACGAGAGAGCCTATATATAGCGTAAGATACCTTTAATTTAGAAGAGATTCTCAATGTATTTAGTTAGTTTATTACTTCTTTAATTATACTAAAAGATCTGTTTAACGAAGAAAAAGAGATGAGTTATTAAAGGAAAAAAGAGTTGGAAGTCAAAAAACCCTAACTTATTTCTTTCACATTATAAATTGAACATCCTGTAATAACTTCCTATATATGAGCCAAACATCATATGATGTACGTCAGGGCAGAACTCCGTAACCCGGATCAGATGGAAATCGCAGAGGGTGGTAAAACTGCGGCTGACGAGAGCCAAACACCTACTTAGCCTGGTACATGAAAATAGAAGATCTGAGATTTTCTGTCGTTTTGCAGAGCCGAAAGCTTCGGCCCTTGTCTTCGAAGTGTAAGCGTAAGCAAGCCCTTGGGAATCACGTATCTCGCTTAACTTGTCCCCCTTTGTTCTAGTATGAGTTTTAGTCAAAGAGGGTGAGCACATCGGAATGATTCTACAAAGTAGCACGTAAATAAATTCAAAACGGACTTTTAATAGGTCGTTTCAAGCCTGAAAATATCCCCGCGTTCTATGGTCTACAATAAGAAAGCTCGTTCTTTCTCCTGTGATATAACCCTAGCAAAGAGTATTCCGATGTGACCACACGTTTTACTCAGACGAGCACATTCGTGAAATTAAAAGGCACTCATCAGAATATGAATGAAGCGTTTTGATTCGCCTTCCCTTGTGAGCGCAAGGATGAAGACTTCGTAAACGTGAGAGCAACTCTATTGAGTTTATTTAGTTTGCCAGAGATGGGATCTCCATTGTCTAAGCATTAATCAAGTTTAGCCAAGAGATCGCGCGAAAATACTCGTAGAGGTTGAAGATAAATCTCAGTTGGGCCACCCGACGGTTTTCAAAGCTCAAACCCCCACTTCCTGCTTGGCAACTTCCAAGCTTCAAATAATGTTCTCTTTTATGAGTAAGTTGATTGGTCTAGTCGTGGAGATTAATTCTCTCCATGGACTTGGAGTAGGGATATTTCCTTTACGGAAAGCCATAAAATTAAGTAAAGAATTCATAGACTAATAGAAAGTATCTGTTTTTTGTTACGTGAAGTGCTAACTCCTAATTTCTTACGCGTTAAGATTTCTTTCCCTAAATAATAATTTTCCTATAATACCACGCTTGTTCCCTGTACCCTCTACACAACCCTTCTCGGCCTAGAACTTCCTTTAAACTTGCCTCTAGGTTTGTATATAGTGTGATTGGATAAATAAGTATCTTAATCTAGGTGAATTTAAGGATTTTACGTGGTGTGAATAGTAGAGAAAACAAATATAGAGGACTTACTACTAAATGATAACATTAAAGAAAAGAGCGAGGACAATTTTAGAACAGCTGAGTTTCTTCTGTGTACGTTTATATAAATCAACCCCTATTTGTATATTAAATTATACTTAAAATTTATACTATAATACTGTCAACAGCTATATTACGCTTTACGTAAAGAGAGCGTCCTGTGTTACTTTACATAACGTAATTTTAGGCAACCCTAACTTGGATATTCGGACATAGCGGAAACAAGATCCTTCAATCCCTCCACCTCAATGAATTGTATGCTGTTGATGATGCACCTCAATCTCTCCTCGGAGCCTATATAATTTCCATGTTTTCCAAGAGTAATCTAGCATCCTCACATTCAAGTCCATTCCTCTCCATCTACCTCCCATTCCACCTTTCCTCAAATCCCACCAAAGGCAACAAAAACTACAACCAAAATGCTTTCTCCACACACTACACTTCTTGGACTTTTGGCCTTGGCCCTTCCCACTGTGTCAGCTGTGGGCTGCTACTCAGGCGGAGCAACGTTTAATGAATTTTATTCAGCCGGGACATGGTCGCAGAACTCGCTCGTCGTGGCTATTGCAAGTCAACTCGCCGGTACTTATCAAGGAGGTGAGACGCGCAGTGCATGTTTTACTGCAGGGAAATATCACGTTCTTGTACAACTTCGAAATATGAAGGGTGGCGCGAGATATAACCAACAATCTGATATTCGTAACGTGGGATATACGCAGACTGGGGATTGTTGACACGAAAGTGAAGCTCAAAGTCTGGATTTCTGGTATAAGATTGATCCCAACGATGGTAAAAGTTGCTAGGTACTAATTACCCACTCTCTTGGCCAAAAATGATATGGCTAATTGTATCAATCAGATATCGGAAGATGTTGTGTATTTGATGGATGTTTTAGTTCAGCTGTTGTATGTTTGATAGTGTGAATTATGGTGAACCACAGAATGGAATTGGGGAGGTTCAGAGCTCGTTGGTCTTATTGGTCTGGTAGAAATATAAATGGTCTGTGGTAAATTATTCTACATATTCATATTGTTTTGCTACTGACACGCAGGTGGGAATACTTTCCACATTTCCAACTATCATTTTCAAAAACTGATTTTATCTTTTGACTACAATTCTTTTGATATTAGCACTTGTCAATTGCCACCTGGGTATTAAATGATAGCATTTCAATATTGTGTACTATTCCTCACAGTGAAACGCAAGCTCAAAACGGTGATTTTCATATCAGATCATTCTATGACACCCTCAAACTTGCTCCAATCTACGACAAACTTATCCGAGCTCGGGGTTTGGAAGTAATCCCTTCGTAACGTGCCTACCCAACCCGTATCCGAGCGCCAAAACAATCTTCTGCACTTTATCTTAGTACCACTACCAACACCCAATTCAATCTTATTACTGTTGAGCGTTTCCCAGTTTTTCCACGTTCCCCTCAGTTTTTCAAAGTTCTCCTTACAATGTTGAAAAGCGGGGTACAAGTTGCACCGCAATTTCCATTGACAGTTATAGAATGCCATCACAAAGTACACATAAAACATCTTGTAAACGTTGCAAAATAGCTCATCTCCGCTAAAATTCCTGCGACTGGCATCCTGGTCTGTTTTATCCACCATTATCTGGATTGGTTAATAAAGTGGGTATATTTGGTAATACTATAAGGATAGCTAATAAACCCGGAGTTTATAGATAAAACGTCTTTTCTACTAACACACTAAATTAATTACTTTAGTCTACTTCTAGTCTCTTTCTAGCTTTTTACCCCCCTTCTCTACCATCTTCTCTTACTCTGAATTAGCTGGATGAGATCTAGTCCTCTTTATAGGAAGTAAAGTAAAAAGATCTCGCTCTCTTATTAGACTTAACATCTTATATAAATTACTTATTAAGGCTATCTTAGAGGGCTATTGCCTTAGCTATATCTGCCTCTATAAATTCCTTAGTGCTAATTATAGAATACTAAAGAATAATAGAGATTAAGGAAAAGATTATAGAGAAATGATTGTAGAGATAATAAAGTATAAAGAGAGGGACAAGGTCTTCTTATTTAGTCAGATAAATAATAATAAATTAAATTTAAAGGGTTTCCCTCTAAAGAGTAGCGAAAAAGATTATTAGATTAGATTAGATTAGATTAGATTAATGGCCTCTAGTTACTCTAATCATAAGTTAGCAGGGTTCCTAAACGCTAATCTGATTAACTAAAAGTCATTGATCTGATTATTAATTGATTAGTTTAGTACGTGATCAGGCCGGATACATAGGAGCGCGGACCGAGAGCTCGGAATAGCGTCGGAGTCGCGTTCTAGCGTGCCGGAAGCTTAAGCGAGACCTCCTAGGTGGCCTTTTTATAACGTGACTTCTTTAGAAAGAACTTATAAATACCTACTAGTTCAGCTTAAAGAAGCTTTTCAGTACAGTTACTTAATTAGATTGAAGTAGTTTAATAGAATCTCGAAAGGGACTTTTAAAAGAGCTAGGGTGTATATATATAGGTAAAGAGACAGAGAAGAAAAAGAAAGAGAAGTTAGAGAAGGAAGGAGAGGAGAAGGAAGAAGAGGAGAAGGAAGAAGAGGAGAAGGAAGAAGAGGAGAAGGAAGAAGAGGAGAAGGAAGAAGAGGAGAAGGAAGAAGAGGAGAAGGAAGAAGAGGAGAAGGAAGAAGAGGAGCAGGAGAAGAGTAGAGAAGCTAGAATTGACCAATAATTAAAATAGTTTAATTAATCTAACCTAATCAACCCACGTGCTGATCATTAATCTGATTAATGGGAAGTCATCGATCAGAGTGATAATTGATTAATTGATTAATTTATGCTCACGCTGTTAAAGAGGGGCATCAGCTGATGTAGGGGATCTATAACTAGAAGATTTAAGATAGGGTAAAAGTAAGAGGGAGATAAATAAGCTATTAGTAGACCTTACCTTACTTGTTATCCGTAAAGTCCGTGTTTATTGACCAATATTACAATAATGGTTAATAACAAAATATTATTAGTCAATCCCAAAAATGGTGATTAAAAGATACTAGTCCTAACCTACCGTGTAACTTAACGGAACATTGCTGCGTATGTTTTAACTTTCACCTCCACGCCCCGGACTTTACGCGAGGTAAACAATCTTTATCTTTTCCCAATGTTAGTTGCTAACAAGATACTGATCAATCGAAAATGAGTTTGAGAACTTAATGAAAACCCATCCAGACCCGTTTCATAGTATATCATTGAAAAACGTGTCATAGAATATCACTCTGGTACTAAAAATAACTTTATACACACCATTCCTTCATCTAGTAACTGACAGGTAAACCTAAACCTTGGGGGACTCAGTATGATTTCTATACTGGTCGTCGTGGGTCGAAGAAAGAGAGAAAGTAATTTCTATTTATAAATTACCTAGAAAAAGAATCCACGACAATGTCAGGTGAGGGTAATAGTTCAGCTCGAGGATACACACCGCAGAATGGCATGTGGCAGTAATAAGACAAGATAATGAAACAACTCCAACTATAGTTCTTATATTACAAAAGATGGTATATAACCTGGCCAGCCAGATCTTTCCAAGTTCCCCAAAATTTCTAACCGCAAATCCATACCAAAACACGCCTATACCCATACACCCCTAACCCCTAACCCCCATACCCATCCCAACCTCATGTCCCAAAACAAATACAAATCACCCCGCCCGCCCTAAAAAGAAACCAACTTACTCTTCCCCAAAATCTGCCCCGCCAACCCCTCAATACTCCCACTACTCAACAACTCCAACACCTGAAGCTGCGCCTCAAACTCCCTCGTAATGAAATTCCGCACCTCAATCGCCACCAGACTATCCAAAGCATAATTGCTCAAGCTCTTCTCCCGATCCATATCCCCCTTTTCCAACATCAGAAACCCCGGCAAACGATCCATCAACCCCCGAACAATCACCTCCCTCCCCTCCTCAGCAGTTTTACTCCCCTTCAATAGCGCATGGAAACTCACGACCGCATCCGCACCCAAATTCTCAGCTGCAAGCTCGTCATAAGTAGCCTTCAGGTGCGAGAATTTCGCGTCGTGGAACCAGAAGGGTGGGGGTGTGGTGAGACGGAGGCCGGTGAAGGTGTGTGAGTTGCAGGTTGTCAGGTTGTTTGTGATGGCTAGATTTAGGAGGGCGAGGACTTCGGCTTCGCAGATGGTGTCGGATCCGAGGTTTTTGGCTACTTCGGCGGCCATCTCGAGGTCTTCTGCTAGGTGTCCGACATCGGAGACGGCTGTTAGGTCAATGGAGGAGCCTGGGAGACCTAGGTGGTGGCGGTGTTGAATGAATGCGTTTAGGAAGGTGTTCGCTGCTGAGTAGGCACTGTGGTGGGAAGTTAGTTTCGTTGAATAAAGAGACGAGAAAGGGTTGGAGGTGACATACGCTTGTCCTCTATTGCCTACTGCTCCGGCCGCGGAGGAAATAGCAACGAAAAAGTCGAGGGTGGTATCTTCGAGTGCATTGTGGAAGTTCCAAGCGCCCTTGACTTTGGATTCAATGACCTTGGTATACTGTTCATACTCCATTTTCTCGAATAGAACATCCTGCCAACAATTAGTCTTTGCCCCCAAAGGATTGCATGAAGAAACTTACATCCAAAACCATAGCACCATGAACGACACCTCTAACTTGCGGGAATCCAGCCAAGCCATTGTTAATGAGTTTTTCCACTGAAGCCTTGTTGGCGACATCACATTGTGCTACGACAACGCTTGCTCCCTCGGTGGCGGACTCGTCGATAAGGTCCTTGACCTTGCCAGTTGCCGAACCAGTTCTTGACACGAGGACGATGGTTTTGGCTCCATTTGAGACCATCCATTTCGCCATGCTGCGTCCAAGACCACTCGTGCCACCAATTAGAATGTAGGTCGCATCTGATTTCAGGATCTTGTTGAGTCTGGTTGAAGGAATCGCCTAAAGCTTGTTAGTAGAGAATTCGAATGAACACGGAGAGAGAAGGGAAAACGAACCTTGACTTCATCACCCGGCCGTGGTGCCACAATTAACTTGCCATCCAGGTTTCCTGATTGCATCGCCTTGAATGCTGTTTCGACATCTGAGATTGGAAACACAGTCGTAGGACAAGAAAGAGTGATCTTATCTCCTTTCAAAATTTCTGAAATCTCTGAAAAAAGACGTTTCAATATCTTCGGTCTTTCCATGGCCATGGAAGCTAGATCAACAGACAAGAAACTCTTATTTTTCTCGGAACGAGAGGTTTCAAGTCTTGAAGTGACATCGCCTTGTCCGGCCTCAACGAGACGACCGAAGCTACTCAGCGCTGCCCAGATATCTCTTAGCATGTCGGCATCGGCAGGAAAAGTGTTGAGAACAACATCGAAATGTCCCTTCTCGGTCTGTTGACAGATATTGTGGGTTGAAAGGAGGCGTTCGCTTTGGATACCATACAAGTTCAAGATTGCGTCGCCATTTTCAGGCTTCTCGACCGAGATATATACCTCAGCTCCGATCCTATGAGCAAGGGATATTGCGGCATGACCGACAGCACTTTCAGCACCATGAATCAAGACTTTCTCGTCTTTTTCCAATCTGCCGAGATTTGCCAAACCATAATGAGCAGTACAAAAAGCAACAGGAAGCGAGGCTCCTGATTCGAAAGACATGTCATCTTTGATCTTGAACGAAAACGCCCCCTTCGTGCGAGTGTAGCTCGAGTAAACACCCCCAGAAGTCGAAATCGCAGCGACACGTTGTCCAACTTCGAATATAGGGACCGATTTGCCAACCTTGGTGATCACACCACTGCATTCCATTCCGAAATTCAGTGTATCTAGGTGTCCCATGGCTGCTGAGACGTCCTTGGCGTTCATACCAATGGCCTTGACTTGGATCTCAATCTCATCATCAGCGATTGTCTCTTCCCGTGATTGGTCTAAAAAGTGAAGAGTATCGAGAGACCCAGGCGATCCAATAACCATTTGCAATGGTCTATCTTCTCGTTCAAATAAGGTTGGTTCCAAGACCGATGCCTTCGTCTGCTTATGCACAAACTCATTTGTTTCGGGATCATTGACAATGCGTGGTGTAAGGAAGCTGCCCTTTCTCTCCATGAATTCCAATTCACAGTTCTCAGCGGCACTCTCATCAAAAGTTGCCTTGAAAACTTTGAGAATAGCCTTGACGGCACTATCATCAGGAAGGACACACTCGGCATCAAGATCCAATGTTGCGAACTTTAGTAAGGTTTCCGAACGGATACTTCGGCTTAAGCCCGTAACCATGTTTACGTCAGGATTAGTTGAGTTGCTGTATGCACCACGTACGATCCAGAGGATTCCTTGGACAGTGGTTAGAATATTTTGTAAGGAAGTGAATTGCTCCTTGGTGAGTGATGAGAGTAAAGTTTCATCAAGCTCGCAGATGAAGAGACATAGTCTTCCTTCGGTCTCGATATCCTTTAGCAGCCCTAATTCGGGTCTAACAGTAGTAAAATGCTCAAGTGCCTCTGCTAATTTGAGAGCAAGAGTCTTTTGAGATCCAGACTCGCCATGCACGATTGTGACAGCTTCTAGGGGTGGCTTAACGGCACGATCTTCTTTTAAAGTCCCATTTGTGGTGCCATTAGTGTGTCCGTTGACCTGAACACCATTCTTGGAGATCCCATTCGTGATTCCATTGGACGTCGAAAAATCAACAGGTTCAAGTATTGGTTCCCATGCCAGCTTGTAACAAAGCTCCCTGTGAGCCTGAGACTCGGAAACCATGTCTCTTTCCAGGATGGGTTGGATTGTCAGCTCATCCAGGACAATAAGTGCTTCCTTAGGTTCAGCTGTGGCAGTGGCGAACATTGAAACTTGAATTGCTTTGGGGTGCGAGGGAATAACAGGACCTTTGCAGAACGCTCGGAGAGAATCCCCAGGTGTTGCCGTGGCCGCGGTCACATTTCGAGAAATGGTCATACGTCCAATAGATGAAGCGAGATAAACAGTCTTGAGAGATGTTCTTCCCGAGCCAAGTATAGGCCAGTACATCTCAATCAGTTGCTCGAGCAGTGCTGGCTGAATAATGGCTGACGTCTGGAAAGCTTGAGGCATGTCATGCTTAGTATCAACAACGGTAATATTCGCCATCGAGCATCGGTCACTGGCTTCACAGTTGTTGATGCCCTGGAAACTGGGCCCGTAAGAGACACCGAGTTCAGAAAGTGCATCGTACATTTCTGACTTGTCCACAGAGGTCATTGCAGCACTGTCGATTTCTGAAATGGATGACAGTAGTAACCGCTCTGATCTTTGTATTTGAGCACTGCCAGCTTCTTTCGTTCTGACGGTGATCAGACCTTTGCAGTGCTCTGTCCACCCTTTGTTGCTAGCCCACGAGTGTATCCGGAATTCGTCCCAGGTGCTCGAGGATGTAAGAGTGCCCTCCTGGTGTGGTCGAAGTTGGATAGTCATTTCAGTATCCTCATCGGTTACCATTAATGGAGTATTGACGGAGACATCTCGTAACTCGAACTCGTCAAAGTCAACCCCTCGTGTTGTTGCCCTTTGACAAGCAGCTTCCACAGCCATAGCAAGGAATCCAGACATTGGGAAAATAGTCAAGGATTGGATCTTGTGATGCCGCAACCAAGGAAGATCATCGATCCGGAGAATATTTCTCCAAGTGGGCTCCATCTCATTTGAGTAGTTCGCTAATGTGCCGATGAGATCGTTACGTGGGATGCTTCGGTTCTTGTGTTTTTGCATCATCCGAGGTTCATGCCAGTATTTTGTTTGGTGATTCCAAGGATAACGAGGCATGTCTACGAGGAGAGTAGGTTGTTTGCTAGGGCGTTTCGGCAGATTAATAGCTCCCATGTCGAGATTGGCCCCCTTAGTGAATAGTATGGAAGCCATAGCAAGGGCGGTTTCAACAGCATCCTTCTTTCTGACAAGAGCAGATGTGTAAGGTATTCTCATTGCGTTGCCTCCGCATGCCTTCAGAATTTGCTTGACTGGTCCACCCAGGGCGGAATGTGGTCCAATTTCGATGAGCATATTGACACCAGTTTTGTGACCATCAATGGGTTCACACATATTTGTTAGAGCCTCGGAGAATCTAACGGGTTGGGTAAGGTTGTCCACCCAATAGGAGGGGAGGAGTGTTGTGCTATCGATGAGTTCTCCATGTAGCGATGAATGGAATCTGACTTCGGACGCTTCAGGTGGATCTAGCGATTCGAGGGACGCTCGGTAGTCTTTTGCAACCTTCATCATATGATGGGAATGATATGCAACGTCGACTACAAGCTTTCTATTGAATATCTGCTTCTGTTCCATAACAGCCTGGAGCTCGTCGACCGCCGTCTCATCACCTGAGATGGTCAAACTCGAAGGACTATTGAAACAAGCAATTCTTGCCCCTTCTAATTTCAACTCGGCAATGAGTGGCTCGATCTCCTCTTTGGTGCCTCCGACAGCCATCATCGACCCCTTGAGTTTGGGGAATTTCTTTTTCAGTGATATGGTGGCAAGACCTCTGTAGTATGAAATGGCCATACATGCATCGAGTGTCAAGACATTGGAAGCATATGCAGCACCAATCTCGCCTTGTTACTATTAGCTTGTGCAAGTAAGTTGTAGGTAGCGACTTGAACTCACCAGAACTATGTCCGGTTACAGCAACGGGTGTGATACCCCATGTCCTCAGTAGATCAGTCAAGGCAAGCTGTATTGCTGTACATGCCGGTTGGCTGATTTGTGCCTCATTGACGAGTGATGACTTTTCGTCTTTGTTCAGCTCCTCTGTGCACAGAGAGTTAGTGATGATTTCGAAACCTTTCAACATATGCCGACGCACCTAATAGAGAAAAGCTCGCGCCAAATGATTGCAACTTGCTATCGCAAGCGTCTATTGTTGAAGCGAAGACAGGATACTGTTCATAAAGCTCTCGGCCCATTGCGTTCCACTGGGCACCCTGACCAGTGAAAATGAATCCAATCCTCAGAGGTTCAGTCTCCCGTACAGGGGTGACCTTTCCGCTATTCAACGCTTCGTTCAACTCAAAGGATGAGGCAGTTGAAATGGCGACTCTCCACTGAAGCAGTGATCGTCTCTGACCAAGGGTATATGCGACATTGCTCAGTAGGTCGTTCTGGAAGTATTCTGGTCTCTGCTCCAGATAGATACCAATGTTTTTCATTAGTGCTTCGCATGCCGTTTTGTCGTTGGCAGAGAGTACGAATAATTTTCTGGTTTGCTCAGCAGACTCTGAAGAGTCGTGCTCTTCAGTTTTCAGGAAAGGAGCTCGTTCCATTACGACGTGAGCGTTGGTTCCGCCGAATCCAAAGTTGTTGACACTGGCATATTTCTTCGGTCTAGGCCATGGCCGTTGGCTGATTGGAACCTAACCTCGTTAGCTCATATATAATGGAATTGAGATATTTCGGATTTTGGCTCACTTTCAGATGCCATTTAGAGAATGGAATTTTCTCATTTGGCTTTTTGAAATCATAATTTGGTAAAATAAAACCTCTTTCGAGCATTAGTGCGGTTTTGATCACCGAAATGATACCTATGGACGATTGTTAGTGATCAAAATGTCATGCATAAGGAAATTCAAGGACTGACCGCTCGCAGCCTCGAGATGTCCTAGTAAATGAGTTAGCAATCGTGGTTTGATGAGGCTCAAGAAAAGGGTAACTAGGAGGTATATGTGTGAGAAAACGTTGCTTACCGATATTGGACTTTACAGATCCGATGAAAAGAGGGTTTCTGGCAGTCCGGTCTTCTCCAAACACACTATGTAACGCAGCGGCTTCGATTGGATCACCTAAAAGTGTGAGCAAACATTCCCTACGTACCCAGTGGTTTACCTACCAACTTTGGTACCAGTACCATGCGCTTCGACATAGCCAGTCTCCTTTGGATCAAGACCGGCAATCTGGTAAACAGATTTCATAAGTTTCTCTGGCAATGTTAGCCTGATTCCGTTTTAAGGTCTGATATGAGAATCCGACTCGACTTCCGTACCTTGCGCTGAACCATTTGGCATGGTAATACCTGGTGTTTTGCCATCCTGGTTAATACCACTACCAAGAATTACCGACCGGATGACATCGTTGTCTTTTATAGCTTGATCCAGTGGCTTCAGGATTACCATTCCGCATCCCTCGCCTCGCCCGTAGCCCGTGCCTCTGCTGTCGAAGGAAAATGACCTTCCTTGGTCAGAGAAAAGCCTCGACATCGACATGGATACCCAGAATTCGGGCAGCATGTTCAAATGGCAGCCTCCAACGATAGCAGCTTTGGACTCTCCGTTTCGTAAGCTTTGGCAAGCTTGGTGTAATGCAACTAAACTGGAGGAGCAAGCAGTATCCATAGTAAAACTAGAAGCAGTTAATTTGGTGTGAACTAAAATGAGCCGCTGTAATGCTCACCTAGGTCCGCGAAGATCGAAAAAATGCGACAGTCTATTAGATTGCATTGCAAATGCACACCCTTGGAAAATTAGCACAGTCTAAATGTGCTGATAGAGCTCAAGACAAATCCTTACCAGTGGCCTGATACATGGGGATGCTATCCACATCTGCGAAAGCCTGTGATTCATACTCTGAAAATGAGCCACCAATAAAAACACCAACTTCTTTTCCCACAATCTCATGTTTAGGTATGCCAGCACTTTCGAGCGCTTCGAAGGTGCATTCAAGCAATAACCGCTGCTGAGGATCCATAGAAGTGGCCTCTTGTGGAGTGAGACTGAAAAAGGGCGCGTCGAACAACCCCAAATCCTCCTTCAAGAAGTTGCCGCCCACCGCATTGAAGCAACCTCTCTTTCCGGGATTTGGGTGGTGAAAACTCGCATTTTCGAATCGCTCCTTTGGAATCTCTGACCACCCAGTTCGCGCTCTCGAGCATAATTCCCAGAATTCGTCTGGGGTCGCTACATTGCCTAGAAGGATTTACAAATGAGCGGAAGAAATGAAAATATCGGTGGACCGAAATACATACCTGGAAGTCTACAGCTCATTCCTACAATCGCAATTGGGATCTGTCTGGTTCCTTCGTTTTCATATCTCCTGATATACCCCTCAGTATATCCGTGAGTATAAGCATCAGTGTAAACTTTCGTCGTTTTTGGGGAGAAGACCGGCTCCGCAGTGCCATGCGCGGTGCCCTGCCCTTCCGTGGGCATATTCAGCGCACCGTTTGCCCCCTCGTTGGGCGGAGTTGTGTTTATTGCTGAAGGTGCCATTTTGATCGTTGCTGTCACCAAAACATAGGAGATGAAATGGATTTTGGGAAAGCAACCCGCTGGGGAAGTGCAGATCCGCAGAATATAGCCATAATTCACACTTGCTAGAACAGCTAAGGAATTAATTTAGGGCTCTTCTGAAATGTATCCTGCCACTTTCCCGGAGGCGTTCACACAGACATGCGTTTCAATGTTTGCTGAGCGTCCGTAGATTGGGCCAAAGCGAACCAATCACCGAGCTTAGGGGATGGAGAGCAACCAAAAAGCCAGACCAGGGGGCGAGAGTAAACATCGAAGAAGAAAAGGAAGGCGGTACGCGGTGGATAGAAGTAAAAAAGATGACTTTTAGCGAAATAAAATAGTATTAACATGCCCTAGGAGCACTTGCCACCTAGGTTGTTGCAAGCAAGAATGAAAATTCCCAGCTGCTCGATTCCAACTTGGATCCCGCTCCCATCTCATAACTGGTAGTATTTTGACATGTGTCGTCTTTCACCGTCGAGATGGGATTTCTGGAATCCAAGAGTAGATCGTCAAGGATCCTACCACCAGATCTTTAAGCATAGAAACAAGCATGCAGAGGAGACTTAGCTTCAAGGGGTACCGGTGATTGGGGGTTGGGAGAGGCCGGGAGAGGCCCTTGCTGCTTCCGGAAAATTGGAAGAGGTCGATCACGGGCCAGAAGTAAACTCTGCTGCAGCTTGAACTTCCCTGGTACTTCACATGTGTGTTGAGAAGAAGAAACATGAAACTGCGATGGTGTTGTGACGTTGAATCACGATCGGTCTTGCGAGCTGGAGCTCTCTTGAAAGTGGAGATCGGATTTCTGAGGTGATTGGCTGGAAAAATGGTTGGGAATTCTCCGGGATCGGCCCGACACTGGGGCTCCCATGGCTCCGGTTCTCCTTCACCCTCAAGGCACTCGACTCGGCCATCGCACCGCGAAACCAAACCATATCAGGGGAAAGACCTCATTATTCAGGAAATGACCCATTGTGGCTCTTTTCCATTTCCATTCTTTTCCTGGCGGCGAGGAATCACTTTCCGTATATTCCTCACTGAATCCTCAGAGGAGCCGGTGAGCTACAATACATGGCCCATCTATCCATAAGGTGCATCTTCATGAGGATCTCCTGGCAACAATCTGGATGGGGGTTGCTGATAACGTCTCGAACGCAAAATACCGCAAATCATATCTCAGTGGACGCTTCATGGCTATATACTGTATGAGGTGTTTATCAATACGCTGCCAAGGGCAACATCTTCCCAACCCAAGAGAAAATGGACGTCTCAACCCCAGACTCTCTCCAACTTTAACCACCTCTATTTCATTTCTGGTAAGACTAGCTCCCGCACGTGGCTACCAGCGCTCAGATCCTGAGATGCAAATCAAAGTGTGGAATCACTACCCGCCGCCACTAACACTTCATTGACTCGTTCTTCGGTCCAGCAACAGGCCTCGAAAGAGAACGGACAGGCAGATGCCACCTGTTACTCCTGGTTTCTATCCCAAGATCTGAGCTTTGTAACATCCCGTTCTCTAACAAGCCTCCAACGTTTCGACCTTGCCAGACCGAGGACGCTGCCAAGAACCCTGTTTCCACCAAGTGTCAGGAAATGAGGTATAGATTCTGATATGATTAAAAGGAAGTACCGATTTCCACTATTCCCCATCTCCAAAGCTTGCGTCCTGGTGTCCATCTTTGTCAAAATTCATGCATAATTTGATTTACTAATACTTTCATTCTTTTTCATTACCGTTGACTGCTTGAAGCATCACACACTTACACATCTATATACATTATAATCCAACAAAAAAACTAAATCCGTCATTATGAGATTCTTGTGTCTGCCTGGAGCATATGGAAGCGCCGATGTAAGTCCATTTACTTCAGGACGCCCTCAAATGAAAACTAACTTTTCAATAGAAATTCAAAGTGCAACTTGGTATGCAGTTCACCCACCAGCACAGCTTTTCTTTCTCCCCAATTGGCAATTACTAACTTCCTTCAAGCACCACTCATTAAAGAACTGAGATCCGACAACACCGCTGAGTTACACTTCATTCATGGACCAGTCGAAGCATTTCCACCGGAGGGATTTGAAGATTATTTTGGCCCCGGCCCACATTACCGATTCATTGAGCCACCGAAGACAGAGCAAGGTGGCAGCGATTTACTTGAGCGAATCCGAAATTTCCCCAAAGGTGCAACCGCCGAAGACCAGATGCGAGAGCTGATGAGAGGCGAGGGTGCAGCAGCAGCTGTTCCTGATGTCGAGGACCGTTC
Source organism: Hymenoscyphus scutula (assembly GCA_001399465.1). Lineage (NCBI taxonomy): Eukaryota > Fungi > Ascomycota > Leotiomycetes > Helotiales > Helotiaceae > Hymenoscyphus > Hymenoscyphus scutula. The sequence continues at coordinate 47,258 of LKTO01000223.1, forward strand.
TGGTCAAGAAAGCGCACAATACGCACTGGAATATCTCTACGAAATTATGGAGAGAGATGGCCCCTTTGATGGCATTATAGGGTACTCTGAGGGTGCTACCGTTGCCTCAACTCTATTGCTTCATGAACAGAAAAGATACGAGGAGACTGGTAGAGAGCCAATGTTCAAGTGCGGCCTCTTCTTTGCTGGCTGGCCACCAATGACCCCAGAACTCGATGCGATCGTTCTTGCGGACGAGTCTGAATTGATGATTACCATTCCAACATGCCATATCAGTAAGTACAGCCAGTGTTCTCGCCGCCTTCATTGCTAACCACTTTCACAGTTGGATCTCTAGATCCTTACCTTGCTGGTTCAGTAGCTCTCTACAACGTCTGTGACGGCGATACCGCGCATCTATTCGACCACGCCAAGGGTCACACATTACCCAGAGACAAAGAAACTGTCAGAGAACTTGGAGACATTGTACGAAGAATGGCTTCGGATCTCCGATGCGATTCTGACTCTGACGCTGGAATGATGTAAGTAAGACCTTGGCGATGGGAGATTAGACAAGTGCATATTGGCGTTCACGGATTCAAAAGACATTGAGGCATAGATATACCCAGACCAAGTCAACTCATACGGGGACCAAACATGATGGCGCTACTTTGTACATAAATTCTTTTCTTCGATAGCCTAGATGGCTTTAGTTAAGATCTAATTCTCGGATTCTAGATCTGTTGATTGTATTTTTCTGTATATATTTTCTTTCTTTTAAAACTATACAAATTCAAGAACATCAACTCTCCATCACTTGGTTTCTTCCCTCATGCAGCAGATGCAGTTGAATTGAGTTCCCTGGGCGATCATGATCTACGAAAAGTACTAGGGTATGATCGTCGCTACCGGTTCGACATGTGGGGCTGAAAACGCTCTCTCCATTGGTCAAAGTCCAACTGCAAGCTCTTCCACTTTGGGCGTATCCCCTCATTTCAAAACATCTTAAACCACAAACAACTCCAACAAAGCTTCTTCTCGTCCATCATGTTTCCGTCGCGCCAAATTGCTCTCCCTCAAGAGTCTCATATCGTTCCCCTCTCACTTTCCCGCTACCCTTAGCGATCCCTCCTTTTCCTACGCGCCCAAACGCGTTCCTTGTGACATCTCTCAACCGAACATAAAATCCTACTCGTACCCCAAAGAACCCGTGAACTGAACGGTGATCAACCCACCTTGGCAGACGTCTACCCTCTGTTCCACCCTGGCGGAAAATACTCTCTGCCTTTTTGAAACAGCCTTAAGATCTCCCAGAGATCGTTGTGGGGTGGTGTTCCTCCTTCGTACTCGAGCTCGGGCTCCCATCACGACACAGTTCTGTGTTTAGGCCAAGTGGTCCCCCCTTGCGCCACCGCTTTGATGCAGAGACCAGGCCTTTCTTTCGAAAGATTTGATACATGGTGAGGAGGAAACGAAACAGAGGGGTTTCTGGATGGGAGATGTTTCTTTGAGTCAATGCTGAGAGGGCGGGATATCAGCAAAGTTGCTTTAGTGCCCTTTTGCTCGTGGCTAGTGCCATTGGGTGGCATTGATGGTATTGAGATGTTTGATGTTTTTGTTTGTGGGGAATTTGAAGTATGTCGAGAGATTCTGGTAGTCGTTATTCGAGAGTTGAGGGGGATGTACCTTTGTTGTCTGATCTTGAGGAAGTAGATGAGAGGTTCGAAGCAGAAAGTACTTCGTCTACTATATGGCAAAATTCTCCTACGTCACATGTCTTGCCGGATTATGAGAAAGCACACAGCTCACCAAATACTGATAAGCAGCAAGCTGGAGAGAACACAATGATGGCACCTATTTCTGAGGGGGAGGAGTCTCCAACCTCACCTACCTTCCAGTCACATTCCGCGAGTGCCAGGTTGTTGTCGGAAGATGGCGAGCAGACTGTCGTTGGTGAGGAGGAGGTGGTGGGAGAGGAGGAAAAGCCCGTCACATCTTCACCCAAGGAGGAGAAGAAACCTTTTATCACTGCTGAGCATAAGATTGCATTCTCCCATTTTCTTGTAAGATATACCTAGGAATTATGTCGGTTATACATTGACATGTTTTATAGAGGATATTTTCATACGCGACTTTGGGTGACAAGTTTATTTTATTTGCTGCTTCTACTGCCTCGATATGTACTGGTGTTACGCTGCCACTTATGAACGTTGTCTTTGGTGAGTGGTATTCGTACTTCCTTTCTACCGGGATCTTCATCGCTAATATCATTCAGGTCAACTCGTCGGCGCGTTTAGTGCATTTTATAATCCAGCTTCTGGGGAAACTAAAGAAATGTTTCTTAATACCATAAATCAGAATGTGTAAGATCTCCCATCATATACATTGACTTCACAAGTCCTCATTCTAAAATATCATAGTCTATACATGGTATACCTATTTGCCGGAAGGCTTGTGCTTGACTACATAGCAATAGTAATCCATCCTTTTGCCCACTCATCACAGTCCCTCGTCACTAACCTATCTACAGCTAGGATTCCGTATGGTAAGCATCCGTGTCTCAGGAGCAATTCGCCTCGTCTACCTCAAAGCACTCTTTGCCCAACCAATTTCCGTCCTCGACACCCTACCACCGGGTCAAACAGCTGCAATAATAACCATCACTGCTAACATCCTTCAATCTGGTATCTCCGAAAAGATCTCCATGTTCCTACAATCCACAACCCTAGTCATCACAGCCGTAATCATCGCCTTCCATTACAGTATTGTTCTTACATTAGTTACCAGTCTTGGATTGGTGTTTATTGTTGTGTTTTATATTATGACTATTCCTCATTTGGTGGAGAAGATGAAGCAGGTTGAACATGCTGATCGGATGGGCAGTAGTGTTGCGAGTGAGATTTTTGCGGGGATTAGGATGGTTGTTGCTTGTGGAGCGGAGGGGAAGATGGGGAAAAGGTATGAGGCTTGGGTGGGGGAGTCGAGGAGGAGGGGCTTGGGGATGAGTTTCCTTGTTGGTGTACAGCAAGCACCGGGTAAGTTCTCTTTTCTTGATTCGCTGTTAGCGAACAGATGCTAATTTGAAGACAGTTTATTTTGCTATCAATGCCACCTTCGCACTCTCGTTTTGGTTTGCGATTAAGATGTATATGGGTACCATGATATCCAGTGTCACAACCATGGTCATGTGAGTCATTCATAGCGCTCTCCCTATAATTACAACGCTGAACCGACCTTCGAACAGTGTTCTATCATCCATCATGGCAATCGTAATGTCTATAGGAAGCATTTCTGCCCCTGTAACGGCGGCAGCCCAAGCCGCTGGTGCAGCAAGTATTTTCTTTACCATCATTGATGCACCTCAACCCAAAACAGGAGGCGTCTCTGCTCCAGATGTCTCATCCCAAGAAGACATAGTTCTTGAGAACGTCAATTTTGCATATCCGACTCGAGCAGATGTCAAGGTTCTAGATAACTTGTGTCTCCGCTTTCCAGCTGGAAAACAAACAGCGATAGTCGGCGCATCCGGATCCGGGAAAAGTACCATCGTCGGCCTTCTAGAGAGATGGTACGAGTTAGATGGTAATATGACAGATAATATGATTGTAGGTCCCCCTCATCACTTCCCCTGAATTTCCCTTCTCAGATCCCAATAGTCTAACGATATCAGACCCTTTACTTCCGAAACGGAACAATCAAAGTCGGAGACAAGAATCTCCACGAGATAGACATCCACTGGTGGCGATCCCAAATCGGCCTCGTCCAACAAGAACCATTCCTCTTCAACGACACGATATACAAAAATATCGAGTACGGTCTCATAGGAACGAAATGGGAACACGCACCTATCGCGAAGAAAAGGAAGCTCGTAAAGAGGGCTTGTAGAGAAGCATTCGCTGATGAATTTGTTCTCCTTCTTCCTCAAGTACATTCCCCCCAATTCACACCCACGTTCCCCATTATACCCAAACTTACCTTTCCAGGCATATAACACCATTGTAGGAAACGCGGGGATCAAACTCTCAGGCGGCCAACGTCAACGCCTGGCCATAGCGCGAAGCATAGTCAAACAACCCAAGATCCTCATCCTCGATGAAGCAACCTCTGCAATTGACGTGAAAGGTGAGAAGATTGTTCAGAAAGCTTTGGATAAAGTTTCCAAGGGTAGGACTACCATCGTTATTGCGCATCGCTTGAGTACTGTTATGAAAGCTGATCGGATTGTGGTCCTGAAAAAAGGTAAGGTTGTTCAGGAAGGAACACATGGAGAGTTGATGGCCCAGGAAGGGGGGCCTTACTGGGTGTTGGCTGGGACGCAGGCTTTGATGGGTGGGAGTCAACTTTTAGAAGGGAGTGAGAAGGGGGGTGAACTTAGTGAGAAGGGGGAGGGGAGTGCGATGAGTGAGAAACCGTTAGTTGTGGAGGATGAGGATGATGATAATCCGGCTTTGGAGGCAAAGTATAGTATTGATCTTGCTGATGAAATGAGATTCGAAGATCTGGGTAAGAGGAAGAAAGTCTTCTTGGGGAGTTTTGAGCTGTTTTTGTGGGAGCAGAAACCTCAGTGGAAGTGGTATGCTTTGATGCTGGTAGCTGCCCTTCTCGCGGGTGGTAAGATTTCCCAATCACAGATTGCTCTCCCACGACTTGGTATCCGAATTACCCAGTCAGATGACAAGTTACTGACTCCCTCGTTTTCTATTAGGTGCCTTCCCAGTCCATGCATTTCTATTCGCCAAACTCATATCACTCTTCAACCTCCAGGGTGACTACCTGATAAGCGAAACTAACTTCTGGTGTGGAATGTTCACACTTTTGGCAATTGCAGTAGGCATAAGTTACTTCATCCTCGGCTGGTCCTCCAACACAGTCTCATTCGTACGTTCTTCCTCCTACCCAGGCTCGTCTCGTTTCCTATGGCCCTCCCCCTATCTATCTCCCACCTTTAACCGACCCCACAGAACATAACAGCAACCTACCGCCTCGAATACTTCACCAACATCCTCCTAAAACCAATCTCCTACCACGACCACCCCTCCAACAGCATCGGCTCCCTCACCTCCCTCATAGCCACCGACCCAACCCTCCTGCAACAACTTCTCGGCCTCAACATGGCCATCGTCTTCATCTCCATCTTCAACATCCTTGGATGCATCGCTATCTCCTTCTACTTTGGATGGAAACTCACTCTTCTTACGGTATTGAGTGCTATGCCTGTTATTCTTGCTGCTGGATTCTTTCGGTTGAGGTATGAGACTAGGGCGGAGGAGGCGAATCAGGAGGTTTTTAGGGAGAGTGCTGGGTTTGCGACGGAGAGTATTGGGGCTATGAGGACGGTTACTGCGTTGGGGTTGGAGGGGAGTATTGTGAGTTGTGCTTTCTTTTCCGCGAATGAGCTGCTGGGAGTAGTCTGCTGCTCGGTGAAATATGAACAGATACTAATTTTTGCAGTGTGGAAGGTATGAGAGGTTACTGAGGAAACATGCGAATGAAGCGTGGAAGAAATCAAGGTGGAGTACTGGGGTTTTTGCGTTGAGTGACAGTGTTTCTTTGCTTTGCATGGCTTTTGTCTTGTGGTTAGTTTGAGAGGCTGTGACTTGACGCGGGGTGATGCTAACTAGAGATAGGTATGGGGGACAGCTTCTTGCGGACCATGAATATACGCCATTCAATTACCGTAAGTCCAACCTCGAGCTCCAATTTGAAACACCTTCTAACAGATACTTTCAGTGGTTGTATACCTCGCAGTCGTTCAGGGGTCGACAAGCGCAGGTCAATCTTTGAGTTTTGGACCAAGTACGTACCCCTTTTCAATTCCTTTGAGATTAATTACTTACCAAAATTGCAGATATCGCGCAAGCTTTTGCTGCGGCAACGCGAATTGAAGAAATGAGACCGAAAGAGGAAGCTGGGACTGTCGAAACTCCTTTTGAGATTGACGATGGAGATGACGAGAAGGGGGTCCAAGGTGTTAAAATCGAGTTGAAAGATGTTTGGTTCCAGTATCCCACACGAGATGTTCCGGTGTTGAGAGGACTGAATATGACCGTAAGGAAACCCTATACTTATTGGCAGACGTCATCCTAACTGCTTCTAGATTGAAAAGGGACAATTCGCTGCAATCGTCGGCCCCTCAGGTTGCGGAAAGACAAGTATCATCTCACTCCTAGAAAGGTACATATTGCCCCATATGCTCGCTCTCTCACTTAAGAAACTAACACCTCTAGATTCTACACCCCCCAAAAAGGGCAAATCCTCTTCCAAACCCGTCCCCTCCCCACCATCCCCCTCTCCCAATATCGCGCTCACCTCTCCCTCGTATCCCAAGAACCCTCCATCTTCACCGGCTCCCTACGCTCCAACATCCTCCTCGGAGTCCCCTCTTCTCCCCCCTCTTCCCCCACCACATCTTCTTTCCCTTCAACCCGCCCAACATCATCCCGCCCAAGCCCAATATTCGACCACACCCACGCCACCACCCTAGAAGAAACCCTCGAAAAAGCCGCAAGATCCGCATCCCTGCACGACTTCATCGCCTCACTACCAGAAGGCTACAACACCGAAGTAGGCACAAACGGACTCGCATTATCCGGGGGACAAAAACAAAGGGTTAGTATTGCGCGCGCGTTAGCGCGGGATCCTAGGGTTCTATTACTTGATGAGGCGACTAGTAATTTGGATGGGGAGACGGAACGGGAGGTTCAGGGGATGCTGGAGGAGAGGGGGAAGGGGAGGACGATGGTGGTTGTTGCGCATAGACTTGCGACTGTTATGAGGGCTGATGTTATTTTTGTTGTTGTTGGGGGACGGGTTGTGGAGAGGGGGAGTCATGGGGTGTTGCTTGGGAGGAGGGGGGTTTATTGGGAGATGGTATGTTTTTCTTTTGACTTCTGTTTTCTTTGTCTGTTTTTTGAGGGTTGGTGGGTTGGGCTGTAAGAATGGTTTTGCTGACTTTGGGGTGTAGTGCCAGGCTCAGGCTCTTGATCAGTGAGGGGGTAGATGGAAAGGGAGTATTGTATTTGGAAGTCAAATTTGGGAGTATGGTAAGAATGAGTGGAGAGATTATGTACAACTTTTATGGGAGGCGTTGGTGCCTATATATTAAATTGAAATCATATTTTGCTAGAGACTTTACCTCTTATTTACTCGTGGAGATACTTCATTTCAGCCGGGTTGTTTCTAGGATGCTTCACTTACAAGCTTCCTCTACTCGTGTGTGACACATTAAACCACCGACCTAATCGTGAATCATCTTTAATGAAGTATGCACGGTTATTAATTTGTCTCGTAGTCATTTGTTGTTGGTTGTACCAAGACAGAAGCCCTATATATCTTGAAAGCAATGTGGTGCTGGTAACTCTTTGAAGTACTGTATATCAACGTCTTCTTAGTACCTGAAAGTTCGTATGAAGGATGAAATTAATTTTCTGATAGAAGGGTTTTTCTGCAGTACTGTAGAGTGGCCATAGTGATCCATCAAGTGTTGTGATTTAAGGGAGCGAAACAGCAGAGATTCTCTTCTGTTAGGTGGTATCCGCATGGATCTTCTTTCTCATTCTTGCTTATTTTTAATATATATAGACAAAATTGAAGAATCCGGATATTCCAAGTTGTTCATATGGTGACCTGAGAAACAATGTCTCTTGAACAATGATATTTATGGATTAAAGATCGTGATTAGCAATCAAATAACTTCTTTGACGGTTTGAACATCTTCCGTATTGTTTGACCGGGCTCTTCCTCTCACCAAACCAGGGTAAAGTAATATTGAAATTCCTCCGCTTCTTCTTCTTCAACTTTGTACATGAGAAGACCATCATTCGTGGAATGTGGGTCTCCGCCAACCTTGCTCGGGGTACGTATTGTAACATTCTGAAGAGGATCCTATGGGAACGTCTTTGAAAGTCAGGACATTCGCTTTCCCTGCAACTTTAATATTGCTTTGGTGAGTATTCCGGGGAAGTTATGTGTGTTGCTAGGCGGGGAGAGTTTTATCGTAATGAGGCCTTCAGATTCCTAGGTATATTCAAGCCGAGCTAGCAAGGTCACCGATTTTTTCCGGTTAAAACTCATGTGTTTCCGCCGTAAAGAGCTTTGTATACAGAGCCAACGTCATTGAATGGGGTTGGATAAGCTAAAGGATATATTCGGATGCATGATGATTCTGGGAGGGGGATTTTTCAATCACAGCTGAGCTCTGAACCAAATAAGTACTCGCGATAACTTGTACTTTAGTATCGTAGCTCCAGCAAATACTTGCCAGGATTATATTACACCTGAGTAACAACAACAATTGTCAGTTTGCATCTCGATAAAAATCATTTAAGAATCTTAGAAGCTTTACCAAAATGAAAAAAGAGCTACCGAACCTTCTTCTCTAAGAAAAGCACAACTAGCATGATGATTTCAACAACAGGTTTAGTTTCTCAAAATTAAGTCTTCAAATTACCTGATTCTAACTGTCTATGAAAAGCCTTTTAAGGTAATAATAATTGAATTCAAGGCAATTTATCATAGAACAACTATCAAATCCAGTTCACTCACCCTCCAAACTTTGGAAGTCCGGTTTTTCTTCTAGAAAATTCTTTCTCTACTTCTGGACCATCCATCCATCACACCCCTCCTTCCCGCACCTTTCGAGTTTGTTGATAACGTCTTCCCCAACCACTTTTTTGTGCTCACGCTTATCACACACTTTTCTTTTTCCTCGTCTTGTCAAAGTGTCGACCACTGTTTTCAATTTTCTTCTGGTCGTATTATTGGCGGTATCCTGGTTGTCTATATTTGGTGCTGTGGTGCTGATAAGGGGCGTCTTTGAAGATTGCTCTGATGGAACTAATAGGCTGCTTAACTTGTAGCTTCCGGGATGTAAATGCGCACTACATGGATTGCCATTCTCTTTCACATCTCCAAAGCGAATGACCATTTTTCCGCTGCAGTTCACTGCTTCTTTCCCCTGTATATTTCCGAAAGACTCCCCAAAAATGCCTGAGCCTCTTCCAAAGTCATGAAATTTGTACTTGTTGCAAATACTGAGTGTTAAATTTGTGGGGGGCTCCATTGTAGTGTTGCAACAAATTGGGTAGGGTGTTTCCGCAAGGACTTGCTTGTTGTGTATAGCCTTGGGGCATATCTTGCAACTCCGAAAGGCTTCTGGTTTGTAGCCTTGGGATGTTTTGGTTGTCTCGGATAGGGGTTTTGGGAGAGTTTGCGCGGAGGTTAAATCATCCGTCGTTCTTCTTGGCAGTTCCATGCCTTGGTTCGGCAGGTGGAACTTGGTACCGTGGGGCTTCTGGTGGTTCATACTTGGGTTCCTTCTACATTTGTCAAAAACAATAGAATCTGAGGTGTGACTCGTGTATTTGATAAACGATAAAGATAGTGCGTAAGTTCTTTGAAATATTTTGTTGGAAATAAACACACTGAAAGGCGGGCTATTTATACTTTTCAGAAACACACAAGTGTGAATAACATTCTCCATTTTCCAGAACAGTACTGTTCCAAAAAGGGTAATTGGTTCTTACATTTACAGAGAATGGAAGATTCAAGCATAACAATGATTAAATACTTAAATTTGCTTCACCGGTCACTTGCCCAATTGAACCAAGGGCGGTTCGAACGGTTTAGGTCTATTTTACTATCTATCTGTAAAACAGGTTTATATTAGACTGTTTAGGCACTGCCCGGGATTAAACAAATATTTATTCTCGTACTGATAAGATCATATAAATCCAACTGAATCCATCACATTGATCTTAGTCTTGAACCTTTTCCAACAATCCTCCCAGACAGGAACCATCCATCCCTCGCAAAAAGGCGGATTCTTTCCCAACGCCGGATGCAAACATGAAAGCTCGGGACTATTTGAAACTGCCTTTTCTCGATAACGGCAACCCGCTATCGAACATTGATAAAGTATCATCTTGTCATAGTCCCCGGGTGGTTTTACCTTCTTGCTGTTGCATTGAGAGCAACGTGGTTTGTCGTTGAACTGGAGGCGATCATAAATTGCGCCACACTTGACCTTTGGGCACCACCAGAACTTTTTGCCGTTGACTGGCTCGTTATGGGTTTGTGCCACGAGCACAGCTGGTGCGGGTTTTGAGTGTGAAGGTGGACTGATGCGCAGGCTTGTCAAGTCGTTGCTTGTAACACTTCGAGTTGGGGGAAAAATCTTGCTGGGTATTGCTGATATTTCCAGTCTTTTGTCTTCTGGACTCGATGAAATAAGTTCTTGGTTCATGTTTGAGGTATTATTGTGGAGGATTTTGGGTATAGAGTTGAGCTGCAGAGCAAAGAAGGACCCTTTCAAAGTATGTTTCGAGTGAGTATTGTGAGTAATTCACAAAATTTGTACCTTTTGCTTTTACAACTCTACAATTATTCTTGTGAATCTGGCATTAGGGCATATTGACAGACGATGATGCGGGGTCAACGGTTAAGCGAGAGTAGGGGTCATTCCACGCGTCGCATTCACAGTGGCATGAGAGGGATTATCTCTGTGGTGAAGCAAAACCACTGAGCCTGGAAGGTTAAGTATTATTATATATGAGATAGCCATTATATCCTTTAGTTTCCAACATCGACCTACTCTCGTTGCCTAAAAGTAACATCCCTCGTTCGAAAATCCTTCATATTATCTTCCCAAACTGGAACCATCCACTGCCCACACAGTAAGCATCTATATTCATTCGGGCTATTTGGAATCTTCTCCTTATATCGACAAGTCGGCTTTTTCACACACTCAAAGACCACCCATTTAGCGTAGGTCTTTGGTTGAGTGAGACTGCGATCACCACATCGCGGGCAACGAGGTTTTTCGTTAAAGGGGAGACGGGGTCCTTGCCATCGGCACCGTAGATTTGGACATGACCACCCGTTTTCATCGCGCTCGAACTGGGGCGTGAACTGTGATTGTAATTTTGTGGTTGAGGAAGCTCTCCAACGATCTAAGAGGTCAGCATTATTTTGTGTCCAATCAGCTTGTAGGCTTGCCTCTGACTGAAATTTGTTGTTGGCAGCAATTTTGCTGTGACATACTCCTGGGTTGGCTTCGGATATCGTTGCTCATCACTTCTAATCGCGTGCACTGCTGTATATTTCCCGTGCGAAGCAAGCGATGGAAGTCTGCAATTTATATTGACGTTCCCCTCCGAAAGCTGGGGAGGAATCAGAGTGTCAATGATATGAATTCAGAGTATTTGCATGTGGTGCACAGTCACTCAGTATTCCTCGTGATTTGGTTTCTGTTTTTTCACCAGTGCTGCACCGTTGTGTTACCTCAAATGATATTCATACATCCAGTCACCTCGAGTCACGAAGCAAATTCAGTGGTAGGGTAAGGAATTGATTGAATGATTGTTATTCTGATCGTATTTGGTGCAATGCAAAAGGTACCATCCTTGGATCCTGTTAATTCATTTGGGTGCCAGCCCAGGAACACAAAAGAGGTGGGGGTTGTAACTTGTCTTCCTTTCGTAACTCTCTTCCTGGCGGTTGCTTAGAGGTGTTTGACATGTGGTTTGTAGGAAGCAATTGCCGCCTCAAGTAAGAGATGATCCTAAGCTCTAGATGAAATTGTTTCTAGTCTTCTTCTCCACCCACTACATCAAATTAGCATGCATTTTCCTCGTTAAATAAATAGCTGAATGTGTCATGTAAGTATGAAAGCTCTCCCCACACGCCAAGTAGATGAGATTTAGAAAATTAAATGGCGAAATGTTGCTTACCGGTGGAACCATCCAACCAAGGCAAACTTTATTGTTACCAAGTCTCTCCCGACCTTGGCAGCGGTACTCCTTCTTCTCAGGTGGAACATTCACGGTATAGTTGCATTTGGGATTATTGTTCTTGTGTTCACACTCCACTACAGTGATTCCAAGTCAGCATACGGAATTCATGAGGGGTAGAATCAGTAAGGTTCTCGGGGCTCTTGTTGGAATCCTGAGAACGTATGTCTTCAATATGAAGAATCGTGCTTTAAATTTCACTCAAAGTGGTGAGAGACTGCGCACTCACAGTTAATCCAGGAATTGATATTAATTGGCTCGCGCATGCTTTGACCGCAGCAATGGAGATTCTTTTGGAATGGGAGGTGTCCATAGTTCTTCTTTCCACAGCCTGCGTTGCAGACCCAAGCTTCGGCCTGTTTGGTAGGTTGACTTGACATCTTGGTGCTGTAAGTCTTGAAATTTGCTTGGAAAGGGAATAGAAACTAGGGCGAGGTTATCAAGAACCGTGTGTTAAGGCTGGGAATGTTTTCTACTTCGATTGAAGGTAATCAAAGCGAAGCATGAGAGAGATGATTTTGAAGACTGTTTGAAAGACAGGATGGGAAGATATATCAGAAGCCTTCTAATATAACCCACGCCAAGAGATAGCACTGCCACTTATCAGATGGGAATAGCTATTGTTGTGAATAATTGTAGAGTATCTACAATTATTCACCACCTTGCAATGTAGCGAGGGAGATGTCCACATGACTCTGCATCTCAGCGACACGATTAGCCATAATTAGTGAAGCGAGGCTTCAGAGTTGAATACATCAGAACAGTGAAGGCTGCTTCTCCTTGCACTCATGTATGAGTTAGTGGGTATTGTTACAACTATTTTTGAGAGCTGATTTCACGCTCATCTAATGGAGTTTATCAAACTTGCCAACAGACTTCGCAAATGGCAGTTCAGGTTGAGAGGCCGAATTCTTGTTGTTATGGCGGGACTGTCAATGAAATCAGCGAGTAGGTAGAAAGAGCAAGTAGCAAAAAGGCAGACTGTACACATTTCACCAAATTTCCAGAAAAACATGTATTCATTTTTGAATAGTCATAATAATAGTTCTACTAGCTCCGAAGTCTTCTCAGTACTTTTCTCTCTCTCTCTCTCTTATATTACAACTATTATAATTAAAGTTATTTACTCTTAGTTCTTTTCTTACCTAAGTACTTGCTCTAATCTTCTTACTATCGAATCTTTACTCCTTAATACTAGAAAGATGAATAAGAAACTAGAGATACTAGAAAGGAATAATACTATAACCTATACAAGTTTCTAGTAAGTAAGAATATAATTAAAAAAGAATTAAAAGTAGGAGAGTAATAAGCATAAACAAATGTAAGTAAAATAAGTATTAAAGTAATATAAAACTCAGTTTGTATAATTCTAGTTTACTTATTAGTATAAATATTTTTACGGCAATTGACAGAACTACCCCTTTTTTTGACCTTTTTGACAGAACTACCCCCTTTTCAGACAATATCGATTTCCTCCCAAATACAGTAGTAAATAATGTAATATGAAAACAGGGGTAGTTCTGTCAAAGGGGGTAGTTTTCAAGAGAGGGGCATTTCTGTCAGTATATTTATAGTGAATATAGTGATTATAGTAAATAATCGAGGGTTTTCCGCTCTCTCAATAGTACTTACATTAGTGAATTCTCAAGCCTTTAGGTTAGGAGGTAGAACTTTATAAGTAATTCTACAAATTCAACCTTTTATCGCATACTAATATGCTAAAAAGAAGCGCAATAACAGGGCTCCTATTATCTCAGACGTCTAGGATATTAATGTTAGCACTTAATATACTCTTTACTATAATACAGACAGAACTACCCCTGTTTTTGTATTACATCGTTTACTAGTAATATTTGTATGTAAATTGATGATTCCTAAAAAGAGGGGTAGTCCTGTCTAAATGGTCAAAAAAAGGGGGTAGTTCTGTCTGTTTTCTGAAAAAGAGGGGTAGTTGTGTCAATTGCCGATATTTTTAACTTTTTATAATCTACTATCTACTCCTTAAAAGTTAGTAGTAAACGAGCTTTTAGGATGTTGCAACACCCCTTGACACAATGTGGGTACAAAATGCCAAGAAACTAGTCCTTGTTGCTCAGTGAAAATTCTGTACATCAAATTTTTCAAGCCCCACTTTTATGGCTTTTGTTCAGAAACACGAATAAACAACCTAACTTCAACAAATAAGAAGAACACACAAGCCCGGCTAGCTCAATCGGTAGAGCGTGTGACTCTTAAGCATATAGGCATCACAAGGCTGCGGGTTCGACCCCCGCGTTGGGCTCAATCCCCAAGAAAACACTTGTTTAATCTTCTTTTTTGTTGAGTTGGGTCTCGCTTAAGGGACAAACTGACTGTCTGAACTCTTTTGGAGATAATTACCCGACTTTCCTCATCCCAGAGCAAGGTCTAAGAGAGGAGCAACATTCCATTACAGTATTTCATTTCAATATGGTTAATAGGTAAACGTTGTGTAGTGTAGAAACTCGGATTTCATCTTTTGATTATACCTACGCCTTTAAGGAGAAAACTTACAAAGATAAATAGCTAGAGAGGAGTAGGCCTGCATGAAGTCATTAAAATTATCGCTTATAAAGCTTTGCTCGAATTATAAGATTTCCACGTTAAACCAGCGTATAATAGCTTGTTCAATCGTACCTGTAATCGCCAACTTTCATTCCAAATAACAGTAGTCAATAACGCCTGGATACTTAAAGGGTTCATTAATAAAGTTGAAAAATTGAGTTGCTGGATGTTGGTACTGCTATGAGGCCCAACCAATGATCGGTTCTGAAACCCGGTCATGTAGTGCTTCTATTAAAAGCCACTCTATTAGGGTTCCTACTATCTCATTCTCGTAAACCGTTCCTCAGATGGGTTCTCTTCCTTGATACCCTCGCTGAGATTGCCCATCCTGTCATTTAGCTTGACTGAAATTCTTTCTATAGCCATCCAGATCTCGAACAAGAGTTCCACAAATTTGAGGGAGTCGTCAACGAGCTGCATCTGATTGTGAACTAATTCAACACCTGACTAGAGTGATGAATAGATCTGCGTAACGAATTGATGAATAAATCACTAATTATTCTTCTATAACTTTTGAATAGATATCTATAATTCTACCTCTTTATTCGTTTAAAACTTATAATTTAAATTATTAAGAATCTTCTTACTTATTTAGCTCTAATTTCCGCCCCCCGAATTGCTCCTGTAATACTAGAAATCTGCTATCTTTTGTATATATTTGTAGGAGAGTAACTACTCGTTTAATAAACTTTGATTAAAGTTACCTATAATTAACCTTCTCTTCGTTTAAATTCTTTAGGTTCCTGACATAGTACTCTATTTTCCCTCTTATATAATAGCTTATTATTACTAATTATTAGACTTGCTCGGCTCTACTAGGCTCTAACATCAGGATTCCCTAGAAACGCTCTAGCGTACTATCTATAAGACAGCTAAAGTATATAATTATAGAGGATAAGTAGAGTCTGATATATGTCCTGTACGCTTCAACGAGCAGGAAATTACACTACACGCGGCCGAGGAGGAGAGTATGAGCAATGTTGGAGAAATATTAAAACTCTTCCAAGAAAATTGGGGACTACCGCCAAATGGGATGGTAGATCCAACTGAATTCGATCGGATACGTGCTGCTGTAGCCGAGCTCAGGAATTCATTCTTAGAGGACGCTGATGATGAGGCGGAAAGGAAACTCTTCGCAAAGCTATGGCCATACCAGGATGCGGACATTTAAGAATTGAAGATGCGCTTCGTCGATTTTGCAAATCCGTATTGAATCATTGGATATAGCAAATTATAATACGGGCATTATACTCCTTTGTTCTTTTTTTAAAGGCCCAAAGGATACATTATATGGAGTATTTTTATTTTTATTTTTAGAAAAGCAGTAGAGATCCTAGAGAAGAAATGGCTTGCCCACTGGCGAAGCAGCTCTGAGTCTAAGATTAAACAACTATTAAAGATTTTATGATAAACGAAACGCGGATCCTAAATGGAGTTAAAATCAAGAAACTATTTTTTGTGCTCTCACTTGTCTTTTATTTACTCTAATCTCTGGAATATAAAATACTTAAATAATGTAGTTCTTAAACAGTGATCGGCAACTGGATTTCCATAGAAGATCTAGGGGTCTAAATATATAGAGGATGTTTCCATCTATTTATAATATAATTTAGAATTTATATTGGATAGAGCTACCTTCTATAAATAGACCCGGGATATCTATAAAATGCTACTTTCACATGATTTCGGGGCGTAGAAACAATGATCCGGGTGCCAAGACTTTCACATGGGCGCCAAGCACCCCCTTTTGTCCTTTTGTGTACTATAATCCTCCTAAAACCAAAGATTATTATCTCGGCTTTTCGGCTTAGATCAGAAGCACGTGATATTCGCGAAAAAGCGTGAGTAGACAGTTTAGACTACACCTCAGCCTCCAGCTAAGTAAGCAAGAAACTTCTCCTGATATAAATTCTAAAATTATCTACCTAATAGCCCGAATCGAAGAGGGATTGCCCATGAGTCACTTGCCAGAGAGCCGGAAGGTCCGCATAGTAGTCAAAATCAAAGATGCGCTGAACTTGAAGAGAACTCCAATGAGTCAAAAGTGAGACTTCCTTTTCAACATTGATCTTTCTTCTTCCAAGAAATCGTGGCTCCGTGGTATCCAAAAGAGCGTAGAGGTTCTCGTGATAGTTGACTTTCATACTTTGTGAACTCCGAGTAAATGTTTGCGACGCAAAATAGAGTCTCTAAAGTATAGTAATAGACGTAATATCTTCGAGCCGAATTTTATCTGAGTGACGTTTTTCAGAGTCCTGCTACAAAGACTTGGAGTGCAACACTCCCTAAATTTGCTGAACCATTTTCAGTGTTAGGTCCATGATATCACCCTCTTCAATTCCATGCAACGCAGCCCTGATTTGTCTCATCTTCTCATTGGGTGAAGCTTCCGAGGAATGAGTTGGTAAATCAGCGACCGGAGAAGAAAATCCTTGCAGAGATCTTACAAAAAATTAGAACACCCCCCACTCAGCCCATGCCGCCGTTTCTTCTATTTCTAGTGATGTGTTTCGTCCGGTGGGATGAGTTGGATTGAATATTCGCGATAGCTGAACGCCATCCATCTCTCGACCGCACTGTAATGTGTTCCTCTAAATTCTCTCACAACACAAACAATTTATCCCGCTGTCTAAACGGATGTGCCTCCGTATTTCTAAAAGTTCATTAGCATATTAAGCGATAGAGGAAGTAATACAATACCCACAGTACAAACTCATCAAGACTCACAACATCCGGCTCACTAAACAACAAATAAAAATACTTCAACGTCTCTGCCACCCAGAAACTCTCCATCTCATCGGTCTTCCCGGGATCTTTCGCATTAGTGACATCCTGAATACGCGCATTCGCAAGCTCGGTAGTCGTATAATTCATGATGGCCTGGAACATAGCCCATCCTTTCTCCTGCCAAATAGAATCCCCTGTAATGCGATACATCACAAATACACTCTCGATAGCCTCGGGGCGTAGTTGATAACTAGAATCTATAATGCCCGTGAAGCCGTGTTGTTTACCCGGTTCTGTGGTACTTTCGTCTGTCCAGTCGCACGAAGACCCATCGTCGGGACATTTTTCCACGGAGAAGATTTCGGGCATTATTCCTGTGGCCGTATTCTGGTATGCCCAGACGCAACTGTTGGTAAGTTGGATGGCAATCTTGAGTTCCGAGGGAGAATTATTGATTCGTGCCCCCAAGCCTATCATGCCGCCAACGAAACAGCTCAAATGTTGAACATTGGGGCGTAGCGAAGGATCTCCATTCCCATACGAACTTTGGAGATCGCCTGTGAACATTATATCTTGATTGCCAGGCGTTTTCGCACGGAAGAAGTGGTACTTGGAGGAGGTCTCAAGCGCAGTCTGATACATCCGGAAATATTGCTGTGTTTGGCCATTTAGCAATAGGTGCTCCTAATCATGTTAGAAATGTGATGACAATCATGGCCTTCCGAAGATTGCCTTACCTTGGGTAAATACTCATACAACGAATCAGCAAAAGCTCCCAGAGTAAATGACCCGCCATCAAAAGAAGGACCTCGTGTGTCAATTTGAGAGGGCCAAAGTCCAGGGATTTGAGTGTGGTTTTGAGCGTTATCAATATGGTTCGTGATTCTAGCTATCCCGTCGTAGTATTTTCGTTTTCCGGTAAGCTGAGCCAACCGAGTAAACTCAAGCGAAAGAGACGCTATGAAGGTCAGTACTTGCCAGGCATTCCACGTCTTTCAGTCTCACCAATTTGCGCAATTATAACACCACTCTCCCCCTCCAACTTCTGATTTGGTTTGCCCCACCAGTAGTAAGGCACTGGTATCCCATTTGGTGTATCGAACGCACGAAATAGAAACTCTCCAAGCTCATCCGCTTTCTGAAGCAAAATGGGATATTTTCCGCCACTGACATCGTATGCTCCCAACATACCCCCAAGATACCTAATTGTCGTCTCAAAGACAGGCACCCGCTCAGCATTGGGTTTCATGAAGTCGATAGATTCCAGTGCTCGAAGTGCACGCTCGAATTCATCATGAAGACCTAGAATATACAGCGCATCAAGCGCATCAACAAGCGTCGCAGCCCAACCAACATAGGGATCCTTGGAACCACCTGACAATGGCGCAAGTTCATCGTGCATCCAGGCATGGTCCGAATATCCTTTCCAGGCGTGAAGAAAGGCTTCCCGAACCCTTTTCTGGCGATCAGCGCGAACAATTTTGGCATTCACATTCTCTTTTTGAAACTGGAATTGAATACGGAACGGACTGGGTGGTTTGTGCTCATTGCGTATTATTGGTGTTGAAGAGTGTTGGGGTAAAATGAAGAAGAGCGTGAGCAGGGTCGCGGCAACTGCAAGGTAACGTATTTGCCGGGCAGATAAGAACATTAGGGGTGGCGATCCTCGAAAGAGAGAGATTTGTCGAAGCAGTCTTTTTATTGAGATATGAAATGGATGAACAAGATTACAAAAGGAAGAAACAAAAAACCCAATTTGAATTTACGTGATTGTTATCCTTGTCAGTTGGCTAATCATAGCAGCTGAAACATTCACGTCGCATCGAGCCTGACTGCATTAACCAACAACTGCAATCCCTCAATCAACATTTCAATTTCCCTAATCATGGTCCGGGTATACCAGGGCTTGCTTCCTATTGGTGTCCTGTTGACTGCAACGCTGTTGGAAGTGGGGCAGGGACTTAAGGTTAAGATATTCACGTTTTCGCTCGAGCGAGTGAAAGTTGGTACACTCATCGAGTCGACATTACTACACCGTTGCTTGAATAATTTCTTTCTCCGTTTCTCTCAGAGAAACAATACATTATCGATTCATCAGAAAAGTCGTCTCTCAAAGCTGTCATGTTTGGCTCTGTGGCTATCTTATACCTTTTTCTGGTCTCAGTGCAGCCCCTGCAAAGTCTCGCAGCGAAGCCGTGTTTCTTTCCAAATCTCCTTCTAGCGGAAAACCGTACAGCTTGCACAAGCAACGATATTTCAATTTGTTGCGGACCAGGTGCCACTTGTCTTGACAACGGATTATGTTTTGATCCAGAGGGCAGTGCGGTTGGAGGATATATCCGGGGCTCCTGTACGGACCAGAGTTGGAAATCTCCAAGTTGCCCACTATTTTGCAACTCGGGTTAGTTGGCTCAAAAGAGAACCTGTCGAGAGTTTTAATGCTGACGCACTACAGACATTGGCACGGCAAAAGGGATCATCAACACGATGTCTGACGCTGGTGTCCTGAGCTGTGGCAATGGCGAGTTTTGCTGCGAAAGCGATCCTCTCACAAGTTGCAATTGTCAAACCGGACAAGGGACCTTTAAACTTGCTGGAAGACTCGTCCCTATTACAAGCATTCCTCGTAGTACAAGCACTTCATCAGCCTCTTCTGTGGCATCCTCAAGCTCCACTACAACAACTTCCTCTAGCACCAGCTCTAGCACCAGCTCAAGCCCATCAACAAACACAACCATCACAGCATCTTCAACAGACATTACATCAACCCCGACCGCTACGCCAATAAACCTGCCAATACATTCAAGTTCAAGCAACGCAAAGGGCACTAAGATCGGCCTAGGTGTTGGCATACCTATTGGAATTGTTTTGCTTTCGACTATCGGGTTCCTGGCATATCGACTTCAAAAACAAACCCACGGAAGGTCGAGTGTTAGTAGATCAGACACGTCTGACAAGTACAAAACAAACATCGCCAATCCCCAAGAAATGTCAGGGGAGTACAGAGTAAACAACATGCGCTCACACGAAATGCCAGCGGGATATACAACAGACAACATACTCGTCCACGAATTACCAGTAGCTTACGAACCCATAAGCCAGAGGAGCAGCTGATGTAATGAATGCAAGGATGGAGAATGTAGAAGCAGAACAAGAACACATAACCTTCGAAAACCAGAATCTGACCAGATTTCCATCATCCGAGATGCCCGGAACACTTCTTACTACCTAGTAAGAGAAAGGGGATTTTGGACCGCGGCCAAAATCCGAACCCGGATTCAGAGGCAAATAGATCACGCCAGAGATTGAGGGGGGAAGAGAGTGGGACAGGGAACTCGGGGGCCCCAGATCTCAAGTGAAATTGGATTGGAGGTTACAGAGAAGTTGCAGGGAATGGCGGGGTGAGATATATGTTAGACTCGAAGAGAGACCCAGAAATGATGATTCCAAGATCCCAGTTGTGCAACACTTGAAGTAGAATACAAGTGCATGCAACATATGCAATGACTGTTTTAAATGAGCAGGATTTGACACCGAAGACGTCCCTATACCATGCTGCTTCAAAAGACACCCACTATGAAGGAGAAGAAAGCGTCGTGCTTTCCATTCTACAACTGTGTGCACAACTAGCGCGAATATCGCTAGTAGATATATAAGACTAGAAAGGCTTATAGTTTAAGCCTCCACAGTACTAGCGATTAAGTCTGAGCCATTTGCTGTTTTCACACCAAAACTCAACCTAACCACTTTAAAATATTATAGTAACCACGTCATCTAATTATTTTGAAATATTTTGTATATTCTTAATGTTAGTAAATCCTACTCTTTTGCCTCTTCCAATACTTTGTATCTTAAACCCTTCTAATAGAATAAAGGTTATAAGTAGAGAAACTCTAGAAAAGTCTGAAATCACACCAAAATAGGCCTAAATCGCGGGGTCAAAATCAAGGGTTAGAGGAGAAGTATTAGTAAAAGTTTACCTTTTATTATCATCTCGATGCACGTTAGCGAAACGATTGTTAGTGTACTTATAAGTCCTGTCATGGAAGTATATTACTTTTTAGTAAGTGGTGGATGTTTTATTAGGTATTATAAAGTAGGTAAAATGGCGATTTCAGGTGGGGTTCGCTTAAATGGCTCAGCCTTAATCGCACCGACTGTAGTAGGGCTTCCGTTCTAGAGGTGCAGTTATAAAGATACAATAGGGCAGGGCGAGTCGCTTTTCACTTTTTTTAGTGAGGTCAATATTCGAGCTAGTTTTGCACACGGCTGTATCCTTGTCAGTTGGCCCTGCAATGCCGCAACCAACAAATTTCTCTATGTGGCCCGTTGGATGCAGCGATTGGTGGGCTTTAGGCTCAACCTATGCTGTGTAACTATGATGTGCTGGTTTGGACTTGGCTTCTACCATCCAATATTTAAGAAGAGGTTGTTGCCACTCTTCACCGAGGCCTTCTATCACTCCAACCTTACCATCCACTCAACATGACCACTTCTGCATCGACTTCTGCATCGACTCCGACTCTCGTCTCTACCGTGCCAGAACTCGAGGCTTTTATTTCCTCTATCCCACCTTCTAGTACACTCTATCTGGACCTCGAAGGGAAATCTCTTAGCCGAAATGGCACCATCTCCCTCATTACCATTCTTGTTCACCCACATAAAGTGGTTCGACTTATCGACGTCTTGGTCCTCGGAAAATCGGCCTTTACCACGACGTCAAACAGCGGCAAGACTCTCAAATCTATCTTTGAAGATCCCGATATCCCCAAATGCCTTTGGGATGTACGGAACGACGCCGACGCGTTATGGGCTCTGTACCAAGTCAGTCTCGCTGGCGTTACTGACATCCAACTCCTAGAAAACGCGTCTCGCACCGGTGATAAGACACATGTACGCGGGCTAGATAAATCGGTACAGTCCGATCTGAAGCTCGGGTTCATGGAGCTCAACCGCTGGATCAGGACCAAGAAGGAGATCACAAAACTCATGGACGCTAATGTCTTCTCGTCCCGACCGATGGATGCCAACACAGTCCAATATTGTGTCAACGACGTTCTTCATCTGCCGGACTTATATACCGTCTACACGAAGCGTATTCAGGGTGATTGGCTCACTAGGGCGAAAAGGGAGAGCGAGAGCCGCGTGGCCGAGGCTCATTCTCCAGGGTACGAGCCTCACTCGCCTTCGAAGAAGCTGGGACCTTGGGGCTCGGGAACAGAGAGGCAGGTTATGACAATGGACGAGATGATTGACGAGTGGTGGGAGCAGAGAGAGGATGACCTTGCGCGGGACATGTTCGGGGACGACGACGAGGTGGGCTATTATGATTATGATGATGATAGGATAAACAGTCTTGACGCGGTCGGCGCTGAAGCTTTTGATAGTTGTTGGGATAGAAATTCATAAACCACGCTCTGATATATTCGGGGACGACGATGACGGGGTCTACTATGATTGTTAAGGTTGTATAGTGTTGTTGCGGTCTGCCCTGAATCAATTGATCGCTGCTGTATTGGAGACTAATAAATTAACTCCTCTGAGTATCTCTGTGCATTATTTTGTTCTTCTCTACTCAACTTGCTCCAACTAGCATTGTACAAGAACGCCCAAAGGCTTTTTTAGTCCTCACAAAAATATTTTCAATTCAAGTATCTCCCCGCGTTATCCTTGACAGGGCCAAGCCTGTGTATTGAACAACTTCGAGTAGGACACGAACAAGCTCCAAATTGCCGTGCTAGATGTGAGTGAGGGGATTGTTCTGCCTTTTGAGGTGGTTAGTCTCGACGAGGTTACATGGAGGAATTAGGGTGTACTTGTACGTCGACGGCATTATCAAGGAGGTCTAGAATCTTCCCAATGCTCTTCTTTATGTCAAATGAAATTCCTCGCAATCAAAAGAAGGACCCCGTGTGTCGGTTTGAGAGGACCAAAGCCTGCGGATTTGGGTGTGTTTTTGAGCGTTATCAACAGCATTATTTTCGTTTACCAGTAAGCGAGTCATCCGAGGCACTATGAATGTTAGTACTTACTACACCCTCTACTTCTCTTAGTCTGACCGATCTGCGTAACCACTTTTGCCATCTAAATTTATGCTTAGACACCGCCGATAAACAAGACCTACAACTCGGTATCAACAGTTTACAAAAGGAATTATTGTAACTCCCCTTTATTACTATACTATTAGTAAGTGCACACTACCGACAACGCTGAAGGGGGGGTGTGCTTAAGCGAGGCATTTTACCTAAAGTTGAATTCACTTTTCAAGGTAAGAATGTGTTGAAGATGTACTTCAATTATGCAGACAATGCACTCCCTATTCATGACCTCTCTAATGCCAATCTTGTATCTAAATGGGTGTATTTCTTAGGAATCATTTTATTAATTATGACTGTGATTTTACGCGAGAAAGAAGGTTGTCCGTGGTCCTATTTGAACCCTATCCTTTCCAGTGTTGATATGGAACTTTCATGTTTTGCGCAAACAAGGTTATCCTTTTAAGGACCCATTTTTTAGCAAGTGGGTATATATGGTCAAACAACGTCCTTGTACAAACATAGTCACGCCTGATAAAAGAGTAGCTGGAAATAGACACGTTAACATACAGAAATAGCTTGCAACTCGTATATATAGAAGTATATATGTGGAAATAAATGAAGGAAACCATCCAAACACTCTTATTGAAAAGCAACCTCTAAATCGACCCGTTTTACCTAATATGAGTTAGTTCCAGTTCTCCTGCCTTTGGCAATCCGCCTCCCTCTTTTCTTTTGGTTTCATGCCCATTCCCCAGAGGTGCACACGCGTGAAGAGCTAGATATATACATACCTGGTACATTTAAAAGAAAATGCATTTTTACCCAAAATATAAAAGGTACATAACAACACTGAAGGAGACATATACTGTGCCCATTTACTACTGAATTGAACATCAAAAAAGGAGCCCACTTTCAGTGCACGGTAGCAACTCTCACTTTCAAACTTGGAAGGTTGGAAAGGATATTTAGGCCCATCGATGAAATATCACTTACAACCTCGCAAGTGGACCATCCGCACGAAAGATGCCAATCGACGCCTTGGAAATATCGGCAACAGTTCTACAGCCAGTCAAGGCCATACACCGTCTAAACTGGTCATGAAAAATGTCCAAAGTCCTCTCCACGCCTTTTTGGCCATCGTACTATCGATTCAATTAGCTCTGAGTTTCCAAATCTCAAGCCAAATCCAAGGAGATTTAAACTTACAGCCAAACCCCAGATCGCCGGTCTCCCAATCCAGCAACACTCCGCCCCAAGAGCAATAGCTATAAAAATATCCGCACCAGTCCGAAATCCTCCATCGATGTGAATGGGAATATGCCCCGCAGCAGCTTCAATACACTCAGGCAGCGCATCAACAGTAGCCGGGGTTCCATCAAGCTGACGTCCTCCGTGATTGCTCACGATAACTCCATCACACTTGTACTCCCTTGCGAGTAAGACATCCTCCGCAGTCAAAACACCCTTGATCCAGATTTCCATCTTGGTCTTACTTCTCAACCACGGGATTTCTTCCGCCCAAGAATGGGTATCAGAGTTAAGGGTCATGAATGAATCATCATGAGATGTCGCCACGATCATCTCAGAGGTTCTTTCAATATTAGGAAATTCCAATCCAACAGGCGTGCGAAAGTCATTCCGCCACTCGTTATACCTAACCCCAAGGACGGGACTATCAGCTGTGAGGAAGATAGCTACACATCCAGCTGCTTCTGCACGCCTGATAATGCGCTCTTGAAGTGCACGATCTTTCATGGTGTAAAGTTGCAAGACATGTGACATAGGTCCAACTTCACGACCAGCTTTGATAATCTCTTCTACGGAATAATTTGCGAAAGATGAGATGCCCATGTGTATTTTTCTTGTTGCGCACGCTCTACTGGTAGCTAGCTCGCCGTCTGGGTGCGCCATTCCTTGAAGACCCGCTGGTGAGATCGAGAGTGGGAAGGCGATTTTGGCCCCCAAGGCAGTGACACTCGTGTCTACTCCAGCGACATTTCGTAGAACGCGGGGTCGGAGGCGGTATTTTGCGAAGGCAGAATTGTTCTCGTGAACCGTCACCTGGGAGGTGGAACCAGAGTTAAAAAATTCTATGAGATGAGTTTAGTTATGATTATATCACTTAGGTATGTCGATGATACTCTTAACAATGATCAATCTCATCTCCTCACCACATCCCGAAGTTAACTTACGGGATAATGTAATGAAAGGATAAAGAAAAATAGAAGCCGCCTTTTCCTACCTGTTGCAGTCTTGTCTAGATTTTTTCTTGCCTCCTCCCGAATATCATCGATGTTGAGAACATGAGCCTTACTCATTTCAGCGATCGAAAATCGTTCTAGGACTGTCTTGCTCGGCTGAGAGTGTGGTTTGCCAATATGGAAGTGTGTTGTGAAACAACCACGAAAGAACCAACAATTGGACTTGAAATTCCCGGGAAGACTTGAGACCCAAGATCAATACTCAAGCCGCTCTCGCCATCTTATATAATCCGACAAAAAGATCCAGCTTCTTGTCAATGAAAGGGCGTCGGTGAATAATACCGAAAGAGATACCCCTCTACACTTTCCGATTTGCTGGGCGAAATTGTTGTCCGCGTGTGATTGGTGACGATAAGGCGATAGCTGTCGTGATACCGTCGTTGCCTGCGAGTTTGTTTAGCTCAGATGGGATGCTTGGGTTATATAACCACGATACTCGTATACCACTACTTCATCCCACTTCTCAGTTAGATTTTTAGAGCATGTCCTGGGGTATGACAGCTGGTCCTCTATGAGTATCATAATAGGCTCCGTGCACTCCCATACAGAATCTGCCGGCTCTGAGAATGAAAAGGCTTGGAGAAATGAAAGGGCGTTTAGAAGGAGCTTGAGATATAAATCTCACCATGAATAGCGTGGATTCTTTACAGCAAATACTACAAGATGCGAACAATTGGTAGGTAACCTACCAATTACTCTACTTTTTACAATAAACTTCAGGGGTGATAGTAGGTCACCTACCATTTATCTTGCCCTTTTTACAAGATGTTTCTACAAGATGTTCAAGTGGTGACAATTGGTAGGTGACCTATGAACAGTCCAGACTCCAATGAGAGGGCGAGTTCCAAATCACATACCAATAGCACGAAATCATGACCTTCTACATACCCAATGAGTACAAAGAAAATATGTAGCACCAGATCAGCGTAGGTACGCTCCTCGGTGTTCAGTCGCTAAAATCCAGGCGCCCTAAAAAAGGGGCTATCCTATCCTCCGTACCTTGGTAGGTCCCACCATTTCTACGGACTCTTTCTTGGTCACGTGAATAGAATATTTTTCGGTACCAGTTAGTAGCTGAAACCGGAACCCAAGAACAGAAGTAACGTATATCATCACAAAATTATCGGAAAAATATACAAAATATATGGGCAAACTTAGACTGTATTCAAGTATTTTATCCAAGCTTTTAGAGTCTTTTTCTGTAGTCATTGTAGACCTACCACCGTGCAAAGACCTACATGTACCTCAGCGATCTGTTTACTGGCACTGTTTGTGATGCCGTGCACAAGAAAATGTACAGGTAGTACTCTGCATCCTAACAATATAACTTTAAAAATAGATTCTGTTGGATTGGTACCTGTAAGACTCGACTATTGCTATACCTTTGTTTCACTGAATTTCTGCCAAAAATTTGTGGAAGGAAGCATGACTTGCTGATCTGGAGTCATAAACATATTCCACTGAATCTTTTGATTTCAGTAGACATGCTAGTTTTCCCAATCCATTTCGAGAAACTCCATGACGATTTTGGGACGGTAATGTTACTGGCTGTCTACTGTCATGCACGAGGGGGTTTGTCGGTTTTGAGTTCGAGGACTATCATTAAATAGAATTCATAACCAAGGACTTGGGTATAGAATACTTTGTACGAAGTGACCGCTTCTATAGTTGGTTTCATTCGCCCGAATTGCTTGGGAGTTGCTTTGTACCAGCACCATAACTCCCTGATTCGATTCTCGAAATTTTCCCCGCAGTACACTTCTTGTTTCCAATGCTCATTCCCCTTTCTTCTGGAACAGATCATAACCATTTTTGGTGTTGCAATGGCAATAGTGTGTACTACTCAATACCTGGTCGCATTTGACAAGCACGTCAGGGCACATGAGGGGCACACGAGGATCCACAGGCTAACTCGTACCTACCTAAACCCGTCGGTCAAGTCAGACGGACTCGACGCCGTCATTCGCACCAGACTACACAGAACCACCACAATCACATCGCGTGCCCTCGCCGAACGGTAACTTTTGTCTCAATTGATATTGCGATCACTATATCTTGATGTCGGAACTACTCCCTCCTTGATTTCCTGCACTCTGGGATCAATTAACTCGTAACCTTAACGCTTTCTGCAAGTCTCAAGCCTCGAGTCTCACCCCACCACCTGGCACCCTCCCAAATCGCAACCCAACAACACCATGCGTTTCCTCCTTCTCCTCCTCCTCAGCGTCGCGACCAGCATAAGCTCCGCCTTCAGCATCCTCGATCCCCAGATTCACCTCAATCTCGAACCTCTCGCGGCCGAACCCCCCGTCCCCCATCCTACAGAAGTAGTAGACAATGCGAAAGACAATGTGAAAGACAATGCCAAGTTTCGCAACTTCCTCGACGCGCTGGACGTGCTTCAAACCGATTACTTTGCAACCTGGCAAGGTGTCTGGCCCACAGCCATAGATTGGACCTCTGCCGTCATGGGAACCTACGTATCTGCCGCCCTCATCACCATCTCGCAATCCCCATATTACGACGAGAACCTAGTGAACAAGTACTTCTCCGAAGTTGTTGCTTCCTACTTTGGTCAGAATGCTTTTGAGTTGAGGCAGGAGGCTTATGATGATATGCTATGGGTTGTGTTAGGTTGGTTGGAAAGTATAAAATTCATCAACGAACATCAGGAACGGCATTTTGCGTCCGCCTCTTCGCCTTGGTATGGAACTATTTGGACACCGGTGTTTGCCCATCGCGCGAGAATATTTTGGGATATGGCATCTCAAGGGTGGGACATCTCTCTCTGTAGCGGTGGAATGATTTGGTCCCCCTACCTAGAACCATATAAAAATGCCATCACGAACGAATTATACATCGCGGCTTCGATATCTATGTACCTCTACTTCCCAGGCGACGACAACGCATCACCCTTCTCCTCCTCCCCTCTCTCTCCAACCACGAATTCGAGCGCTATTCCTCCTGCTGTGCCCAAGGACCCGAAATATCTTGCGGCGGCGGTGGAGGCGTATAAATGGTTGAAGGACAGCAATATGACGGATTCCCAGGGCCTATATGTGGATGGTTATCACATCAGTGGGTGGACCAAGAATGACACGGATGGGAACAAGAAATGCGATTCGAGGAATGAGATGGTGTATACCTACAACCAAGGTGTCCTACTCTCTGGTCAACGAGGATTATACGAAGCTACGGGCGCGAAATCCTATCTTGAGGATGGCCACAAACTCGTCACGGACGTGATTTCCGCCACAGGCTGGGACCTGAATACACAAACCCCACTCAAAGACGCAGATGAAAGTAATCTTGGGAAATGGCATGGTCTGGGACGAAGTGGATTTTTGGAGGAAGCATGCGATGCTCCAGGTTACTGCTCCCAAGACGGTCAAACTTTCAAGGGTATATTCTTCCACCACCTCACTCTATTCTGCGAACCTCTCCCCGAGCACCTCGTCATCCCGGATAGCGAGATTAATGGGGGACTGGAGGAGGTAAGAAAATGGCATAAGAAACGATGCAACAACTACGGATACTGGATCTCCCATAACGCCAAAGGCGCACTCAGTACCAAAACTAAGGAGGGCAAGTTTGGGATGTGGTGGGGTGCTCCTGCTTCCAACAGCAGCGGGGGAAAGAATATCGAGAATGAAATTCCGGACCAGGCTGTGGATTATCGAAATCTTGGAGTTCCAAAAGCGTGGAAGGGAAGGCCGATTACGCCTGGTCTTGCGCCGCAAAAGGAGGAAGGTGGTATGGTTGCGGAGCAAAAGAGCCAAGTTGGAATTTTGGACTTGAATGACCGTGGCCGGGGAAGGACTGTTGAAACCCAGGGTGGTGGGTTGGCGGTGTTGAGGGCGAGGTGGGAGGGCGTTGAGAAAGAGGTTTGAATTTTGTCTATCACTCGATGGGTACAAGTAGATATGCATGGTGGGAATAGATGATTATAAATGGGGTTTATACATGAGGGATATGGAGGTGTGTATATATGGGATGAAAAGGGTTTAGGGGCATGAGGTTGGGCATATATTATGTGGGATGGTTTGGCTGGTGATTGGATACATATGGATATGCATTATTAGATCATTCATGGGTGGAGTTTATTTCTGGATAGGTGTCTTTTTGGGGTGTTGTATGTCCATTATATATGGGATTGTTTGCAGGATAGGGAAGAGGTGGGTATGTGGTGTTGAGGTACATACTTACAACAATGTAATACACCTTGTTGGGGCTGATGATGTGTTCTCTTTTCCTTCTCTCTTGTTAGTTCTCGTATCTCAGTCTAGTTATTACGCTTCTTTTTTATTTTCTTTTGCTCTGGCTTGCTTGAATCCAAAGTTATTCTTCTGCACCCCTTAAATTTCACGCTTTCGTTTACAACGTATGTAGGGTGTGGGGGAGAAGGGGGGGGCAGGGAGGGAGGGAGGG